>JAQPPZ010000169.1:0-234415 GCA_028583015.1 Wollemia nobilis
ATGACATAAGTTTTCTGACTAAGCATATAATGGCATAATTTTTGCGTAGCAAAAATGACTGCTAGACATAGTTTTTCTAATGTTGTGTAGCGGGTTTCATAACTGATGAAGGTTAGGCTAATATAATAATTAGCACGTTCTCTCTTTTCATCGTCAAGCTGAGCTAACATAGCTCCTAAGGCAAAATCTGAAGCAAAAATATACAGGATAAACGGGCGATCAGGTCTAGGAGGTGAAAGCACAGGTGGATTAAGGAGGTATTGTTTGAGAAGTTCAAAAGCTTCTCTACATTCGTCGTCCCAATTAAAAGGGACATCCTTCTTAAGAAGTTTAAGAAAGGGACTAGTTTTGTCCGCCAGCTTATCGATGAAGCGACGGATGGCTTGAAGCTTACCTTGTAAACTTCGTAACTCAAATATATTAGTAGGTGTGGGCATATCAGTGATAGCCACAATCTTGAGAGGGTCAATTTTGATACCACGTAAAGAAACTAAAACCCCTAATAGTTTACCGGACTTAACTTTGAATATGCATTTGGCTAGATTTAATCGAATAAGATATTCTCTTAATCGATTAAAAACTTTTCTCAAATCATCTAAATGATTATCTTCATTAATAGAGTGAGCTATAATATCATCTACATAATCATGTAGGATATCATGCATCATATCATGAAAGATATAAGTCATAGCCCGTTGATAGGTTGCACCTGCGTTCTTTAAGCCAAATGGCATCACTTTCCAACAGAAGGTACCCTAGGGGGTAATAAAGGCTATTTTAGCCTGATCTTCAGGAGCTATCTTGATCTGATTATAACTGGAGAATCCATCCATTAAGGACATCATCCCACTCCCGACAGTAAAGTCAATGATTTTATCCATGTTTGGAAGAGGAAAGTCATCTTTAGGGCATGCAGCGTTAATATCTCTAAAATCATGTGCAAACCCTAACTTTGGTGGCTTCTTTCTTGGTGATTGGAACTACATTTGAGATCCATTCAGCATAATCAATAGCTTGTATAAAAACAACATTCAATATTTTTTCTAACTCCCCTTTGACTAGCAAGGCCACTTTGGGATGCATTTTTCTAAGTTTCTATTTAACAGGTTTAGCATCCGGATGGACCACTAGGTAATGCATGACTACAGAAGGGTCTAGACCTGGCATATCTTCATATGTCCAAGCAAAGACATATTCGTACTCTTTAAGGAATGCAATGTACTGCTCTTGTTTTTCTTGACTTAATTTTGATCCAATGTTGATTATGTGAGGATTATCTTCAGTTCCAATGTTAATTTTAATGACATTTTCTACTTCCATGTGTAGATCTCTTTCAAATTTTGATGGGGCGGGTGAAACGCCCAATTCTTGTAATTATTGTAAGGTTAAGTTGGATAATTCATCTTGAGGATTAGTGGTCTCAAGTTGGGCTATAGTTGGTATAGAACCATCAAAATAAAATCCATTGTGTAACATCTCTTCAATGGAGACATCGTGGAAGATATCTTCCTCCAACTCCTCATCGGAGTCTGCAATCATTTCAGGGTAAGCTATGGATAGCATGTTACATGTAAATGGCTGATTTTTTAGAGGCAAATCATCACACCTATCCAAATAATCTTGATAACATATGAGTTGATCATCATATTCAAAAGGAAAGGGTTGACCCTTACTAGGAAATAGGCCCACACCACAGCGGGCAGGCCACGGTTCTACCTCAAAAGGTTCTTTCATGCCATTTTGGAAAGGTCCCAAGCCTTTCCCTTTATATCCCATTTTAAGCATTATGGGTTTAGCTTTAATATACTCGTTGGTAAAATAACATCGAGCATATCCCTCATGATGAGTTTTGATATTCCGAGGGATTCTTCCCCAATCATATCCTTTATAAAGGAAGGCACAACTCCTGACTCGATAAGTACTTCCCATAGGTTGTGGGAGGCCCAAAGTACGAGGAGATGGCGACAAGTTATTTAAAAGAATTGAATCTTGCATGAAAGCATTTGTTTTTTCTGATATTAAGATTGTGGATACATCTAGTAAAAGTTCATCAGAAAGAGCATAAGATGTAGAAGGATCATTCCCTATATCTTGGGATGTGGAACGTATGATAAATGTCGATAATGTGGAAGTGTTAATAGATGGGTCTATAGGTTTAGAAATTATAGGGATGGAACATGAAGGATTGGTTGTAGATTTAAGATCCTTTTGAGGTTCTAGAGTGATTTGTTCGGAAGATGGTTGAGTTAAATGTATAAGTGTAGTTGATGGGGTAGATGATGTTATGTGTGTGTGTTTCACACGTTTAGATGAAAAATAAGAACTAGGATGTGTGGATGACAGAGCGGGGCAAAATTGCACTCCAACAGGTTCTGCCAAAGCACACATATCAAAGGGTCTAGGGTTACCATGGATAGTGACCAACTAGTTTTTAAATTCAAATTTAACACATTGGTGTAAATTTGATGGGACGACTCCCGCATTGCATTGATCCAAGGACGACCCAAAAGTATATTGTACAATGCCGGGCAATGTACAATAAACATGATTGTATCTAGGGTTCTAGGACCAACTTGCAATGGGATGGTGATGACTTCACACGTTTCTTGTGTTTCGTCATTGAAAGCTTTGATAATCATGTCAGTTTTCTTCATTTCATCACTTCTAAAGCCAAATCGTTGGTAGAAGTCAAAAGTGCAAATGTTTAGAGATGAGCCATTATCAATCATGACTCGTTTAACAACTACATCTCCAATTAGGGCCGTAATGTATAGGGGATTATCCTTATGTAAATTATGTTGTGGGATGTATTTATCCCAAAAATCAATACAATCGATCTCTCGAGTGATGATAGTATTGGACATGGCTTCAGGTTGAATATTTTGAGGTACCATCATTTGGCTTAGTGTAAGCATCAACTCATCCCTATGGGTGGGAGAATATCTTAATAAATCCAAAAGGGAAATTCTGGCTGTAGTATTGGATAATTGCTCATTAATATTGTAAGGAGGTTTAGGTTGGACATTAGAAGCATGATTCCATTTATGGGGATTTTTCAAATCAAATGGAGCTGATCCATCATTCTGGTTTAGTTCTTGTTGAGAATTTTGAGCTTGTTTTCGGGTAACGACTCCAATGGTACCTACAATGTTATATTGAAGACGCTGAACTGGCCTCGGTTGAGCGTTTATGGCTTGTTCATTTGGGAGGAATTGATTAGAAGAGGGTCGAGTAGTAACTCTTCTAGGAAATGGTTCTTCTGGAACCATAGCATCTGTGATAGGTTGAATAGGATCTGATTCATTTTCAGAACTATTCAATTGGTTTGAAGTGATGTCTACTTCACTTTAAGTATCTGATTCTACATCACTAGAATCAGGAGTTTGAAAATTATGTAGGGGCCTGGTCGTGACTAGGGATAAAGTTGTGTCAAATGTTTGAGGATCCTGAACAGGTAATTGTCTGCTAATAGTCCCTACATATCGGGTAGGAGGAATATTATGATGTTCAATTTGATTGGCCACCTCTTTACCATGTCTTGGTAAAGGATGTTGAAATATGTCTAATGATTGATTAGCATTTTGATTTTGATTTTGGTGAACATTGTTTTGAGGATTATTAGGAGCATTTTGTTTAGGTTGGAAGGCTTGCACCTCCATTTCATTATTATCAATCAAATCCTGTATTTTATGTTTCAATCTTTTACAAGCGTTGGTAGAGTGTCCAGGTCCTCTATCGAAATCACAGTGTAAGTCAGCTCTGTATCTGTGTATAGTTGGATCAGGTTCCCGGATAGCTGGTAATTGAATCAAACCTCTTTCGAGTAATTGAGGTAAAATAGTTGATAATGGTTGATTCAATCTAGTAAGTTATTGAGGAGGTTTATCAGGCGGGTTCAATATAAATTTTTTTTGTTGTTTTCATTGCATTGATATTAGAAACATTTCTACTGTTAGTGGCTCCATCACTTACGACTTGTTTGTTTTTATACTGATTTCTAGATGTTTTCTCATCATCTTTCTTCCTAAGTTGGCCTCTCCTAATGAGGGCATATTCTACTCTTCGAGCTAAATCTATAGCCTGATCGAAGGTAGTTAAAGTAGCAGTTGATAGCTCATAAGATATTTGTTCTTGTAAATTATTAATAAAAATGTCCAACATTTCCCTATAAGGTAGCACAAAGTGCGGTTTTCCTATCAACTGCCTCCATCTAGCTAAGAAATCAGCAAAACATTCATCCTTGTCTTGTTTTAAGTTGTATAAATCTTTAATGGTTACATGCATCTCGATGTAGGCACTAAATTGATGGACAAAAGATTCAACTGTTTATTCAAAGTTTCTCAAAGAATGAGTGGGAAATTGGTAGTACCACTCTAATGCCATTCCACCTAAACTTTTCGGAAACATTTTTAGTAATAGCAAGTCATCATGTGATATATCATGACATGCTATCCTAAACATGCGAAGATTATCTATGGGATCTTCAGTTCCTTTATATATAGGCAGGATGGGCATGGGAAAATGCTTAGGGTACGGTTGTGCTACAACTATGGGATCCAAAGGTTGACTACATATATCTTGATAATTGTATGAGGGACAGTAGGGATCTATCTGGTCCATGCGCGAAGCTAACTGTTTCACCATGGCTTCCAGATTACTAGTTTGCCCACCATATTGGTTCGGTAGGACATTGATATGGTATTTGTGAGCATATGATGGAGGGACATGAAGATTAGATGCTATGTTGCTATTGTGTAAATTTTTGGTAGGAAAGGTATTATGAAGTTGTATTATGTTGTATTCCAGATTGTTGAAAATTGGTGTTTGGCTTCATTTTAGGTTTTTGTTTACTTGAAGCATATTGATCAATAGTTTGGTGAAGTAAAGTAGTGAAGGAAGTTTTCTTTTGTGTGGGAATGATTTTAGGCTCAATAACAGGTTCCTTAGGAGGTTGGGTAACCTGTTGTTTTGGCATGTTTTGAATCATAGTGACCATATCTCTATTGGATGGTACAGCCTTATCACTTTCTTGATCAATGAAATACAAGGGGTTGTGCACATCAAACATATGTTCCATGGCTGCTTGAGTATCACTAATTTGCCCTTTATCAATACGAATTGCCATATTAAGCGCACCAATGTTATTATTGAGAAATTTCTAGAAATGTTCTACGTTGTCAAAAGCAATAGTTCCATCTGGAGCTACTCTAGGGGATGAGGGTCCATCCTCTTTAACATTTTCTTCTTGTTCATTGTCTTCACCTAAGTCATATTTTGGTTGACCTAGAGTTTCTCCTTTCGGAATTGGATCTTCAGGAAGGACATTTGGGTTTCTAGTTTTATCTTGTAACCAATCTTCTTCTATTTCAGTTTGTTTACCATTCCTAAGTTTAGGCATTGTGCTTAATTTAGATTTCAGCAAATATATATATATATATATATATATATATATATATATATATATATATATATATATATATATATATATATATATATATATGCAACAAGCTTAAGAGGTATATATTAATTATATACCTACTACAATATTTAAAATGAAATGTTTTGGTTTTTGTTATGTTTTTTTTTTTTTAGTTTTTCTTGTTTTTGTAATAATATTGTAAAGATAACAAACAACACAATAAATGCAAGAAATAATACTGAAAGTAATGATCTAGTTTTCTATAAACAATTTATAAATATCATTAATGGGCTCGAGTTCTTCAAGAGTCATGAAGTGTTCTTCTTCAAATTGAAATTTTTCTTTCAAAAATTTAATGAAAAGAGCTATGGTGATATTATCTGTCTCAGATTCTGGTTGATAAAAGTAAAGCTCGTGGCAATACTCTCGATATAACACAGCTCGAGGAACTCTATTCCACCTTTCCCTATCCGTAAGAACAACCTCTTGGTCTTCTACACGACCTAGGAACTGGTGTATAATGGCTGTGTTCTTGAGGTATTCCTGAAAGGTGAACAATTCCGAAGACACAAGAGCTCTCCTATAAGCTAACCATCTATGGCAGGCTCTCTGAAGTTCATGATAAAAGATGAGTTGATGAGGATCCAGGATTCTATCTAGGACAAGCCTCTTGATTTGTTTAAGTTTTGTTGAGCTAGATGAAATGACACTTAGTCTTCTATCAAGTTCATCCCACAAAAGTTGATTTCTATCTGTTTTAGGCACACTAAGCACATAATTGATTTCTATGGCTGCCAATTGGTTTTCGACATTTACAGTAACTGCTAATATCTTCTTAGGAGCTACCATCTAAACATGCTATGCAAATTATTAGTTTTAACTGATTTGAAATGCATCTATGTTTTGGTTGTTTTATTTTTATTTTTTTGTTTTCAAAAGGTTTTAAATGCATTCACGTCGGGTTCACCAAAATGTATCGCTCCAAATTTTTCACACCCTTACCTTCAGGCTATAGGATCCATGTCCGAAAGGGGGATGTGAAAAGGATGGCGTGGTACCTCGGACTGAGAGGCCTTGCGAAGGTCCCGCCTCTCGGGGGAGGTGTATTATGGTGATTTTTCGATAGATGTTGGGTTCACCAGGAAACGTTTGAATGGCAGTTTCCACGCCTAGGTTGGGAATGTGTTTGATGTGTTCAATTTTAGCTTTAATAATTCATGTCCTAGGTTTGGCCAAATGAAACTAAGTTGTTCTATTCTGAAAGTACAGACTAAATGCATACAAAGAACAAAATTACACAGAAAACAGAGAGAAAAGGCTAAATTTCAGAGCCATACCTGATCCGGGTGTCTGATGGAGATTTTGATGTTTGAAGCAGTCAGGATCGCCTCTAATTTGACAGGATCGTCTGCTATCAGACAATATTGTCTGAGATCTGATGAATTCATTAGAAAAATTTGTTAGAGACCTGCAAACAAAAAAACAAATGCAAAATACAGAGAATGCAACAATACTAACAGAGGAAAACAACACAAAATAACAATATGAATACTAAATAATAGTTATGAATAGAAATTCAAACAAATTATGATATTCTAATGACAAATTATGATCTTATCATGCACTTAAGATATATGGGTGAACTCCAAATGCAAAATAGTAAGAAATAAGGATAAAACTAACTAAATGCAGAATAAAACAACAAAAGGTATAAGAGAAATTGCAAACTCTGGGCATTGATTGCCCCCAATGTAGACTGCAGTCGAAATCGTCTGGAAGCGACGAAATCATCTCGAATTGTGACAGGATCATCCGAGATTTGAATGAGATCGTCTATGATGATCTGAGCTTGCTCCGACTAAAAATCAATGAGGTCCCTGAAAGAAAACTTCAAAATAAAAAATGCAAAATGATGCTCTAGGTATTCTAATGCATGCAAAATCAAGTTACAGGGAGATTCAGCTAGGGGGATGCTAAGGGGAGGTACTAAGTTTAAATAGACTTAGGATAGAGGTTAGGAGGTTGGAGATCATCCCAATTTGGGAGATCTCCAACGGGGGAGGTCTCTAATGGCATAGACATGCTTCTGCCCGGATTAGAGATGTCGTTGGAACAGAGACTAATTGTGAAAAATTAGTTTTGAGACAAGATCGTCTGGACGTACTAGCCCAAAAGAAATCATCCGATCTGAGGTGATATCGTCTGATCGACGACGATATCGTCAAACGGTCAAAACAAACTCTAAAAATGGCATGGGAAAGGAGGAAACGGGTTAAACGATGATTTGGGAGTAGTTTTGGGGGTTAAAATGTGAATTTGAATATTTACTAAGGTAATTGTAATTATTAAGGTTTTACTTCGCCAATTTTAGGGTGCTACAAAAACACCCTCCAATCCTCCTTTAGTATTGTGGCCTAGGTGCAGCTTTACACTTGAAGAACCACCTTTAGTTCTAAAGCCCCAAGACAAGGGCAAGAAGAACTTTAACCTCCAACAACAATTAGAAGAAACCCTAGCTAAAATCTCTATACTTGAGTTGTTAAAAACTTTTCCAAATCATAGAGATAGATTGCTTAAACTCTTGAGTGAGCAAATCCCAAAAAATGTTAGCCCTAATAATTTTGCTAACATGGTAGGGTACCTTAGTGTGAACCATACAATTATATCCTTCTTTAAGAATGATGTTCCACCTTATTCCATGTTGGGAGAACTCTCTTTATATATTACATGTAACATTGATGAGAAATGCATTAAAAGGACTCTCATTGATAATGGATCAGCTATAAAGGTTTGTAGCCTTAAGTTCATCAATGGAATAGGGCTCAACAAATAGGATTTAGAAAAATCTGATATTATCATTAAAGCCTATGACAATGAGGAGCGTGAAGTAGCTAGCACTATAGTTCTTCCTATAAAAGTGGGTCCTCATATATTAAACACTTTGTTTTATATGTTGCCTTACAATTTTAACTACAACATCATTATATGATGACCTTGGATCCATGCTATGAAAGCCATCCCCTCAAGTTACCATCAAAATCTTAAAATTTGAATATAAGGGTAAGTTGTATATCATTGTGGCTAGAATAGATATTTACACTTATTGTTAAGCCATTCAGGTAGAAAACCCTAAGGCTCACATTTTTCCTTCCTTGAATGCTTCTTGAAATTTTATCAATGATACTTTTAATCTTGTTCCACCTAAAGAAACAAATGATAGCCAAGAAGTTGGGACACGTAGTCAAATCTCAACAAAGGATAAAGAAATAATCGAGGCACAAGATATTAATCATATTAACCTCAATGATAGGTATGATGAGCTTCTAGTTTTAGACCTAGTTAGGCTACATCCGTCACCTTGAAATTTATAGTTGCCATCCAAATGAGGAATGGTGGTGCAAATGTGAAGCTGCACCTTTATTTCTACAAGGACAACTAATAAGGAATTAATTTACAAAACCAATCCATGATCAACAAAGTGGAGGTATGCCTTGTGCTATCTATTCAACCTTTATCCTATCCTCAAATAGATCCTTTACAACTTTGGTTAGCAAGGAAAAGGATGAGAAATTCATGAACAAGAAATAAGAGAACCTTTGGAGCCTAAATCTTGGCTAGGGAATTAGGGATTAGGATACGTCCCCAACCCCAATAAAATTTTTCCTTAGCCCTCCTCAGATTGTAGTGATGATGAGGTATGCCTCTTCCTCCTTGAACCTCAAGATGAGGTCACCTTGATAGAAGGATTATATTAGGATGAGGAAGAGGATAATTAAACTTCTCCTTTTCAACTTTTTGACCTATTTTTGAGATTTTTCTCATATAAATACAATAAGCATTTTGCATCTTGATCCTATTAATGAATCCAACCAAGAATCTTATGAAATATTTTAATGTAGACTCGATAATCAAAATGAGTTGGCATTGAATAAAATATATGAAGACATTCTCATTCAATCAAAAAATCCTTTAGCAACTATCAATGGATAGGAGGTGAAATTTTTACCACACAACCCTCCTAAGGATGCTAATGTTGATGGTTTTGATCAAAAGAAAATCCCTAGTGAAGGGTCTCTTTCCTTGATTTCATATCCCTCACAACCATCTAGAATTGAGCATTGGAATTTAAATTATGAAGGGCTTAAGAGTCTAGTGATATTACTCACCTCTTTATAGTTGGAAGATGAATATCACATCTTAATAGAGAAAACTATTGATATCATCATAGTTTCCCAAAGGGTCCGAGGTGTAGACCAATTGGTTCATCCAAAACCCATAAGGGGGGTGGAGGTCCAAGGTTCAAATCTCGGGCCTCACCAAACTAAATGCTTGTCCCTTTCCTGGTGCTTTCAGTGGCATAAAAGGTTTAAAATGATTGTGGCATGGCAGTTATAGGGGCAGACTGCACGAAGATCTATGTGGCGGCTTTCGAGGTGGACAACGCAGAATACTATGGCGGCCATAAAATTTGGACAACCTACTCGGATTCGTGGTGGCTACCGATTCCACCATGTTAAAAAAAAACATAGTTTCCCAAAGCAATCCAAAAATCATAAAGTTAGGAAAAGTTCTAACTCTAGAACAACATGAAGAGTATACCAAAATTTTGATAGAATGCCATGATATATTTGGATGGTCTTGTGCAAACATAACTAGATTAGAACCATCCTTAGTAGTCCATCATTTAGTCATTAAGCCAAATGCTAAGCCAATAAAGTAAAAGTTAAGGAATATGAATCCTAAGGTTGATTTACTAGTCAAAGAGGTCAAATTCATTAAGGCAATTGACTATTCTAATTGAATATCCAACATAACTATTGTATCCAAAAAGGAAGGTGTTGCATGAGTCTGTGTATATTCAAAAACCTCATAATGTGTAGCAAGGGTAAATCCATTGGGAATCCCTAATTTTCCACTTTAAGGGTCTCTTTCCAAAGGAGGCACCAAAGATGTGGTAATATTCAATGTGAGTAGGCTCTACTTCATGCAGTTTATCAAGGTGTCTAAGTGTATTGTAGATGTTATACTTGGTGGTGTTTTATGGGTTTATTAAACAAATACCTAAGGTTTGGATTGCTAATATAACTATTTATTGAGCCTTAATCAAGATAAAATTTGTTCAAACTTAAAGTAAAAATCATCTAAAATGCATGTTAAGTATAAACACACAAAATGCAAGAATATAAGAGCTAACCTAGTATGTTTTTGAATTTCAATTGATGGCCTATACTAGAAGAGATATTTTTTTCCAAGGCAACAAGAGATTATGTATCAAACAATTTAGCCTAAAATGTAACTTTATGATTTTGATTTTCTTGCCCAAGTACTTGTAAAAGGAAATAATTTAGACTTAATCTAAGGTTCCTTGATTTTTGTCCAAGACCAATGTGATAAAAAGAGGAATTCAAAACTAATCTAACATTCCTTGATTTGCCAAAATAGGTATGAATTTAGGCAAAAAAACTATGAAAAAGAGATCAAAAAGTAGAAATGTAAGGAAAAATAGAGATCAAAGAGATGTCAAGTGGAAGAGTTACCTTTTTCAAAGCCTAATCAAATTTACCACTAACTATTTAATTCTCCACTGATGAATTTACCACTGATTGGTGATTTTGAAAACCTACAAAATAAAGGTGGAAAATTAGGGTTTTCTATTTTTAGGGGTCTTTATGAGTGTTGTGATTTAATTTTTTCTTATCAACTGATCAAACCCCCTATTAATGCAAAAATGAGTATGAATGAACCTCCTTTTAGAATAGATGCAGGGCCTGCCAAATTTGCTAGTGAGTGGAAAATTCATCAGTGGTAAATTTTATAGTGAGTGGCAAATTTGATTTGTATATTCCAAAGAGTCAAATTTGCCAATGGTTGTAGGGAGTGGTAAATTTATCTTAAAACATGGCTGAATGAGTCTCAAGTTGGATTTTGGGGTTTTTTTTTATCAAGTATGAGATGAAATGTGAGGGGAATATGGAATATAATATTTATAAGGTCTATCACCTACAAATTTATAGAATTAAGCTTATGCAAGTCCCAATTTTAGGAAACAAATTAAATGTATATGAGAGAAAATTGATAATATGCAAAAGTGATTGAGATTGGAGTTTTTAAGAGCTTGGATGGTCTCAAAATACCTAGAAAGAGATAGGAATATATTACAACCTAATTAATATCTAATCTAATGCAAAGTAACGTAAATGCAACAAAATGAATGCAAATGGAAAGATATATATGCTGCTATAAAACTTAAAATATCTACAACAAGGAAAAAAGAAAGAACATGAAAATGGTGAAATGTTTATGTTAGGAAGATGGATATAAGATTATCAAAGTATCTTAGATCACAATGCAAGAAAAAGTTAAAGGAATGGGATCATCAAGCGGGATTACGAGCAAAAGCATGAAATTTGAATTTTCATTGAGTGGGAACCAAGGAAACTACAGTTCAAGAGCAAGGAATAGAACAAGTGATCATGGAAATGGGGTCAAGAACGGGATGAGCGATCAGGGAAACAAGACCGAGGTCCCAGGTAAGTCTAACTCTATGATCTCAAATGATGGGACCGATGCTTTTTGAGGAAATAACCTCCGAACAAACCATCTATGGAAAATGGGAATGCCCTAAACCATTCTCCAATGAACAATGGCATGTTTTTGGGACCCAAATTCAAAAAGGTGAATTCCTACCTAGAGCCTTGATATCCCAAGTAGTTTCCTTTATAAAAATAGTTAGAGGAGGTCCTAAACCCTATTTGAATTCATCACACACCTTTATTCCCAATGGATGCAATCTAATCATACCTGAAGAGGTCATGGCTGAGTACATATCTTTAGATTCCTTTTCCCTTGTTGGGAAATTTGTGGGGGGTAGGCATGATATGGAAGCTATTAGATGATGGGAGGCTATGAAATAAAAAATTCAAGGTTGTTTGGAGCTTGTTGCAATGTCCAAAGTATTCTTCATGATTTGACTCAATATCCAAGAGGATGTGGATCATATTCTATTTGGTGGTCCCTAGTTCTTTGGGAGAAGAAGCCTATTTCTCCATAAATGGGATGAGTATTTTGACCTAGAAACTTAGAGCATCAATTTTGCTCCTATCTAGGTTCACCTCCTAAATTTACCTTCTCATTTTTGACATGAGGACATTCTTCATGGGACTTCCCATGCTATTAGAGAACTTGTTACTATTGACCCTACTACACGTGCCCGATCGAGGATGATGCAGACTTGCATCTATGTCAATGCCAACCTAGACTCCCAAATTATAACCCATGTGAACTTGGTTTATGGGTCCTTTCATAGATGCTAAGTGGTGGAGTACAAGAACAAACCCTCTTTTTGCACTAAGTGCCACACCCAAGGGCACCTTTGAAATCAAATTTTAAAGTTGAGGCCTACCCAGAATGCTCAAAAGGGACCAGATCACCAAACCAAAGGAGAGACATAGAGGATGAGATTATATACCCCCAAGAGTCAAGGCAACCAAACTTCAAAACCAGGTCCTCACTATGATCCTAAAGAAAAGAAACCTACTCCTCCCTCTCCAAATGGTGATAAGGAATAGGCAAGTTACCTTTTTATTTTCCTAACCATTTTAGTTTATTAAATAATTCAAATATTAATAAAAATGATGATAGAGAGGAAATCCCTATCTTGGAAACCTCCACCCCAAATCCCCTCTTTTAATCACCTATGAAGGTAGACCTTCCCCTCCATCCCACTCATCCAACTACTGAACCACATCCAAAATCCCCATATGTCATGTTATACCCCCCTAACCCCCACCTTCTAACCCCCCACTCCACCTTCTAACCCCCCACTACCAACCAACCCTCCATCCCCCAATAGGTTAGGACCATCTCCCCCTCCACCCGTCCATATGGAGATGAGGTTGCTAGTCTAGGAGTGACACATGGGTCTCCTGAAGCTTGGAGTCTTAAGAAAAATAGGAGCTTTAAACAATATTTAATAGACATTGGAAGCAAAAAAAACAAAGGCAGGCCCTTTGTAACTGAGAAAAGAAATAGAGACACAACCAAATACATAGCCAATGGTACCCAAAGAACTCTCTTTCAGGAACTCATGGCTTCCAATAGAGAAGAATTAAAAAGACCCAAACCTCCTGCATAGCAATGCAAAGGAGGTAGAAAACCTTCCAAGAATTCCAAATGAGAATCCTCTCCTAGAATGCAAGAGGGCTCAATGGAGTAGTAAAACAAAGACTTGTTGCTTCAATGAGAAAGGAGTCAAATCCTACAATTTTTATCATGCAAGAGACCAAGTTGGGCATGCAATCATCCCCTCAAGTTACCAAAATCATTTGGAAAAAATGTGAATTTTATTTCAACCCTATTTTTGGGTCATCTAGTGGACTTCTTTGCCTATGGGATCCAACCAAAGTGGAAGGAAGAGTGATTTTGAGTGAAGGGTGAATTTCCAATATATTTTTTCATGATATAATTTCAAGGTAATCTTGGGTGTTGACTAATGTCTATGCTTTGAACATTCCATAGGATAGACTAAACCTCTGGAATACCCTCACTCAGATGTGAGAAGCTTTTTCTAATATCCCATGGATCCTTGTAGGAGACTTTAATGCACTGCTTTTTCCTTCTAAAAAAAAGGAGGGAAATAAATCACTCTTGGGATCAAGAAGGACTTAAACAATTTTGTGGATAATAATGAGTTAATGGTTGTTTATTTAAGGGGATCCCAATTTACTTGGAGCAACAGAAGGGTAGGTGTTGATCACATTCTAGATAGGCTTGACCATTTATTTCTTTCTCAAGATGCTTTGCATTTGTTTGGAGATGCCAACTTGCAAGCCCTACCCAAAATTGGGTCTGATCATAGTCCCATAATATTTGAATATTCCAAAAGACCACACTTCAAAACTCCATTTTAGTTTGAGGCCATGTGTATCCATCATCCCAAATTAAGAATGCACATTACTGAATGGTGAAGAGAATTTTTTTTAGGATATTTTACTGGTCAAGTTACTCAGAAACTATGCTCTATTAAAAACAATTTGAAAGTGTGGAATAAAGAGATTTTTTACAATATCTTTGAAAGAAAGTAGAACATCAGGGATAAACTGCAAATAATTGAAAATAAATTTTAGAAGGATTAAGGGGACACAAAGTTGAGGTCTGAATAAAAATATGTTCTGTTAGAATACCATAATATCTTCAAGAAGGAGGAGACTTTGAAGAACACAAGCTTATACTGAGAGGGGGGTGAACAGTATAAGACCAATTTTTACGTTTTCTTTCTCAAACAATATTATCCAATATATCAATGGCAATATCAACAGTAGTAATCAAAGCAATGCACAAATCATCACACACAATAAAGACACCAATTTAACGTGGTTCACCCAATGTGGGCTACTCCACAGAGAAAATATTTCACTAAAATTTTCTCAACACATCTCTTGGGAATCCTTCCCTATTACAATGTTTATGGACCTCTATCCAAAGGAGACACCAATCTCCTAATCAAGTTCATGGATACCTATCCACAGGAGACACCAATCCCCTCAACTAGTTTGTGGATCTCTATCCATAGGAGAACTCCTTCTCCTATGCTCTGGTTGGTGATCCTCTAGAAGACTACTGCCTCCACTGCACTAGCTTGTGGATATCTCTCCACTGAAGACTCCTATCCTCACTCAGAAGACCTCTATTCTTATTGCCTTGGCTAATAGATATTTATCCACTGGAGACTAATATCCTCTACTCTATAACCTCCAAATATTTCTCTCAGCTCTGCACAATTTTGAAATAAAAACTATCCTTTAGTATAGCATAAATTTGCTCAATATCTATCTCAAATTTGCACTAAAAATTGTCCATCGATATAGTACAAATCTACTCAATATCTATCTCTGATCTTGCACAAATCTATCTTCAAATTTACACCAAACTCTGTCATCAAATCTATCCTCAAGATTTAACACAAAGCTTGATCCAATCACAAATCAACTTAGCTAGATCTGCCCCAAACCTTAACTCAATTTTTGAATAAATCAATCAATCAAATTTGCTCTCAAGTATTCTCAAAGACTTATCTCAAATCTATCCACAAGTTCTCTCAAGAACTTGCCCAATCTGCTCAACTAGTCTTCACTAAGACTTACCTCAAATCTTCTCAACAAGTCCTCACTAGAACTTGCTCAATATGCTCAACAAGTCTTCACCAAGACTTGTCTTAAATCTACTCAACAATTCCTCACTATAACTTTCTCAATATGCTCAACAAGTCTTCACCAAGACTTACCTCAAATCTACTCAATAAGTCCTCACTAGAACTTGCTCAATCTGCTCAACAAGTCTTCACCAAGACTTACCTCAAATTTAATTGTAAGATTCCACAAAATATCACACAAATCTATCCTTAATATTTCACAAAATCTTCCTCAACTATGTCCTTAAGTCCACTATAGAACTTACTCAAATCAGCTCACAAGCTTTCACAAAAGCTTGCTAAACTTTGTCCTTAAGTCCTCTCTAGGACTTACTTCAAATCTACTCACAAGATTTCACAAAATCTTGCTTAAATCTGTCCTTAAGTCCTCTCTAGGACTTACTCAAATCAGCTCACTAGATTTCATAAAAGCTTATTCAATTCAATTGCAAACTTGCATATAAAAACTCAACTCAATATTTCACAGAAAACCTCTTCAATCACACAAATAAGGTTCAATCAGAATCTTGTTTTAACTTATAGAAGCATATAGAGAATGGCTAGAGACTCAATATGTTTTATACTCACAAAACACTCAATCATTTTCAAACTTTTCTTCAAATCAATTTAGAATAAAGAACAATTTGTTTCATAGAACTTGAACTATCACTCCAACACTTTCAATCAATAATTCTCATCAAGTTCAACCAACCATTCACTCAATGAAACAAATTCTTACTTACAAATCCTAAACAAGTGTTTCACAATGATTCCAACAACTCACACTATGGAACTCAAACCTTGACTCAAGATGAATCTAAATTCACATAACAATGATACTCATGATCTTTCACAAACCCTAGTTCAAGATAATTCTCAACTTCACATAGCAATGATACTCATGATATTTCACAAATCCAAATTATGCACATTAAAACTCACTCAAAAATTTCCAACAATGCTTATCAAACAATCCTTTTCACTCCAACCTTGCACTTCACAACATTCAACAAAACAATATTTCACTCACAAGGATGATATGCCCATACCTTTTTTTTGATGGAGATTTGACCTCAAAACTTGTCTCAATCACAATCAACCTCTTTGCCAATCTCAATGGTTAGATAACAAAAATCCTTTTCAAAATTTTCCCTCACATTTATTTCATCATACACAATTATAAAATCTCAAGTACACCTTATAATCTCCAAACTTCAAAATAACTAGCAAAGATCCAGAAATTTAATTTCACAATAATTTTCTTTATTTACCTTATTTCTCATCTCAAAGTAATTAACACAATATAGCTTTATTTTGAAATACAAAATATAATGTTCCTTTGCATACCTTATCACTCCTACTTAAATTATAACCATAAAAATAAAAATAAAATATTTTAATTTATAATCCCTTATATCTCCCTTAACAACTCATAAACCACCTTTTAATTTCAACACTGCAATTTCTGAATTATCAAAACCTTGGCAAATTAAAATGTGAGATGCATACCTTTTATTCTTCCCAACAAAAAAACCTTCAGTGAGATTCGAATAAAAAACCTTGCCTCACCAAGCGTCTTCGCGCAAAGCACATCCCCCACTTGGGCTATGTGCCCTCATGATATAATAAGGGTGCATGAATATCCTTTAAACCTTATGCCTCCTCCAAAATGGTACAAACAAAACAAGCTTTCCTCCTTTGCAAAAGTCGATCGTGTAGATCAAACCCGTGACCTTGCGCTCAACCAATGCCTTAACACAACCCTTGACTGCCACCTATGCTACCAAGCACTTTGAGATATGTTTGGCGCTATGCTTCAATTTGACACCTCATATGCCCACTAACCTTTTAGCACATGTGAAACTCTCTTCCTCTTCGGCACTCGAAACACAGACTTTTGGGCATAAATCGCATGGATAATTTTTATAAAACAAACTTGCCTCCTTTTATATTATAAGTTATGCACTCCTAACACGTCGGTGGTCTTTGGAAATTCGATTTAATTCAAATTTTATTATTTAAACTTTTTGCACCTTAATTAATTATTTAAATTTAAATTTTAACCTATGGTTAAAATATTTAAATTTAAATAATTTAAAACATAATCTTCAAAATCTGCCAATTGGGTCTTTTTGAAAACTTGTAATTTGATAACTCCTTGGCCCTCCTTTTTCTTCTACTTAACCTATAACCCAAAATATTATAATATTAAATATTATAATACTATTATGTCCTTTTAAAGTGCTTCTCTTTCCTTGGGGTTTTCTTTTAACCTATTTAGGCCTTTTTAGGCATATAATATTTAAAAATAAATATTATATCCTATTCCTTTAAACCTCTTCCTTGCCTTGTGGAAAAACCACCTGATGACATTAATGACAATGAAACCTGGACATCAACCTCTTGAAATCAATGATAAAAAAACTTGTTCATATTTCCAACAATATCCCCCTTTGTCATTGATGGCAACCCATTTTCCTTTTACCAATTATTTTACCTTTTTTAGTTATGCTCCCCCCGAGAAACTGCTCTCCTTAATTGAATACTCTCCCGCTAACTCAAATATATCCCCATTTGAAATTAATGGCAAAGGGCTACCTTTGGGTCTTGGGGTTGAAGATGAAAATCTTATATTAGCCCCTCCCCCACCTTCTCTCTTGAGGTGATTAATTTTGGGGTGGGAGTATCTCTACTCCTAGTATACAATAATCTTTATCTTTATCCACCTTCTACCTTAACTGATCTTTCTGATTCCTCTAAATGTTCATGTTCTTGCTTATATCTAGAAATTTTGATCTACACCACTTGGGTATATGCCCAACATTATTGCACTTATAGAACTTAACATTATGATTCCTTGAAGGTGCAAATATCTTGAAGTTTCTCCTGGTGAAGCCATATCCATTCCTATCATGAACCCTGCAATTTATTGCCTTATAGCCAAACTTATTACAAGAGTAGTAATACCCTTGGAAGAGATGTCGATTTCTAAAATTTCCATATTCTTGTCTTTCATGTGTCCTGCACTATGTAGCCTTGTCCCCAAACCTGTGATATGAGAAGCAACATCCATTGAAGAAACCTTACCTAGATCCCATTGGTCTCTTAGTCTCTTCTTCCCTATGATGTTTCCTGTTCCATATGTTCCTTATTTGTGCATTGTTCCTTTCCTTTTTGAACTTCCTATTGTCCAAATTATCCTAAGAAGTCTCACTCTCTCTTACACTCTCTTCTTATGAAGCTTATTCTTCTTTGGAGCTTGAGATTGACTCCTCTCCTCGTCCTCTATATTCTTCTTCAAAACCAAGTCTTGTCTTATTTGATGATGATATTTGTACCTTGATAATCTTATCCAAGTTCTTTGAGCTTCTCCCAAACCTGTGTAGTTTGTATTTAGACTCTTTTACTTCCTTCCTTAGTGAAGCTACTTCATGCTCTAACATTTCACACTCTAGAACCTTTACCTCTAACTTCTCTTTAAATCTCCTTGTCTTAGCTATTGAGTTGGTTAGATATTCTATAAGCTTTCCTTTCTCTTCATCACATTCTTAAAATTGAAGCTTGAGTTTTGAGTTCTAATTTCTTACCTTCCTTAATTCCTTTAGAACAAAAATAAGCTCAACCTCAAGATCAACTTATCCTTCCTCTGATTCTACATCTATTCTTTTACCTTTAGGATCATCTTCATTCCTTTCTGATTTATCTTCAATAGAAGAACTTTCTTCTTCTTCTATTGCCAAAAGTAGACTTTCTTCTTCTGGATATTCAAGTGCATATTCATATTCATACTCACTAAAACTAAATTCATTCCTTACACAACTATCTTCAAGATGACTAAATTTACCACACTTAAAACACTTGAGAATTATTGGTGTCCTTTTTATAACAACATTATTTTCTTTTGCAAAAATAGAATTTCTTCTTCTTCAATATCTGAGGACCTTCCATCACTATCACTTGAACTTTTACCTGCCTTGTATACATAAAAAATCTTCTTATGCCTTTGAAAAAACTTATTTCCTTGCTTGCCTTGTCCATCCCTTCTTTTCTTTTGATACCTATGTTTTCATGTTTCCTTGTTCTTATGATATTGTTTCTCTTCATCATTTCTACTTCCTACCTTTGTACAATCAGATGCATAGTGACCATATTTACCACAATTAAAACACCTAACTAATTTTAGACCTTTATACTTTCTTGAGTCCTTGTTCCTTCTACCATAGTTTTCTTCTACATCACTGGATAACTCATTGCTTAAATTTGACATCTTACCCTTTGAATTATTTGTAACTTTAAAGGCTGCTTCTTTCTAGAGAAAAGGTTCCTCTTTTATTCTCATCTCAAAGGCTGTGATAATTCCATGTAACTCATCCCTTGTCAAAAATTCAATATATTTTGAATCTTCTATGGCTGAAATATTTTCACTATACCTCTTAGGGAGTGACCTTAAAATCTTGTGACAAACATCTATTTATTCAACTTTGGACCCAAGTCCTTGCATGGAGTTAACAACCTCATCTACATGAAGTACATATGTAGCAATGTTTTCCTCATCCTTCATATTTAGGTCTTCAAATGTTTTCTTGTGATTTAGCAACTTTTCCATTTTGACCTTTTTATCTCCCTTATATATACCTTTCAGCTTATCCCAAATCTCTTTTGTTGATGTGCAATGCATAACTTTTACAAACATTGTTTCATGCAAACCTTTTAAAATTCCATTCATTGCCTTCGATTTAGTTAGTTGTAGGATCTTACCATATTTATCTATAGATGGAGTAGTTGGGGATATGTATCCATCCTCAACTGCTTGCCATATTTCATTTCCTAGTGTCATTAGATTAATATTCATTCTCACACTCTAAAATGCATAATTGTTCCCATCGACCAATGGTGCCTTATTTCCTAAAGATCCACTCTAAGAATCCATTTGTGTTCTTGTAAGATTTTTATTCAAGTTGTTAGAATCATTTGAAGGAACCCTATCTGATACCAATTGAAGAACACAAGTTTATACTGAGAGGGTGGGTGAATAGTATAAGATCACTTTTTACTTTTTATTTCTCAAATAATATTATCCAATATATCAATGGCAATATCAATAGTAGTAATAAAAGCAATGTACAAATCATCACACATAATAGAGACACCAATTTAACATGGTTCACCCAATGTGGGCTACTCCATGGAGAAAATATTTCACTAAAATTTTCTCAACAAATCTCTTGGGAATCCTTCCCTATTACAATATTTATGGACCTATGTCCAAATGAGACACCAATCCCCTAATCAAGTTTATGGGTACCTATCCATAGGAGATACCAATCCCCTTAGCTACTTCGTAGATCTCTATCCATAGGAGAACTCCTTCTCCTATGCTCTGGTTGGTGATCCTCTAGAAGACTATTGCCTCCACTACATTGGCTTGTGGATCTCTCTCCATTGAAGACTCCTATACTCACTCAGAAGACCTCTATCCTCACTACCCTGGATAATGGATCTCTATCCACTAGAGACTACTATCCTCTACTCTATCACCTCCAAAGATTACTCTCAGCTCTACTCAAATCTGCACTAAACACTATCCTTTAGTATAGCACAAATATGCTCAATATCTATCTCAAATTAACACTAAACACTATCCATCAGTCTAGCACAAATATGCTCAATATCTATATCTAATCTAGCACAAATCTATCCTCAAATATACACTAAACTTTGTCCTCAAATCTATCCTCAATATTTAACACAAAGCTTGATCCAATCACAAATCAACTCTGCTAGATCTGCCCCAAATATTAACTCAAGGTTTGAACAAATCAATCAATAAACTCTGCTCTCAAGTCTTCTCAAAGACTTACCTCAAATCTGTCCATAATTTCTATCAAGAACTTGCCCAATCTTCTCAACTAGTCTTCACCAAGACTTACCTCAAATCTTCTCAACAAGTCCTCACTAGAACTTGCTCAATTTTCTCAACAAGTCTTCACCAAGACTTGTCTTAAATCTGCTCAATAAGTCCTCACTAGAACTTGCTCAATATTCTCAACAAATCTTCACCAAGACTTACCTCAAATCTGCTCAATAAGTCCTCACTAGAACTTGCTCAATCTGCTCAACAAGTCTTCACCAAGACTTACCTCAAATCTGATTGTAAGCTTCTACAAAAGCTCACACAAATATGTCCTTAAGCTTTCAAAAAAGCTTCCTCAACTCTGTCCTTAAGTCCACTATAGGACTTACTCAAATCAGCTCACAAGATTTCACAAAAGCTTGCTAAACTCTGTCCTTAAGTCCTCTCTAGGACTTACTTCAAATCTGCTCACAAGATTTCACAAAAGCTTGCTTAACTCTATCCTTAATTACTCTCTAGGACTTACTCAAATAAGCTCACTAGCTTTCACAAAAGCTTATTCAATTCAATTGCAAACTTGTATAAAAAATCAACTCAATATTTCACAGAAAACCTCTTCAATCACACAAACAAGTTTCACTTAGAATATTGTTTTAACTTACAGAAGCATATAGAGAATGGTTAGAGACTCAATATATTTCATACTCACAAAACACTCAATCACTTTTAAACTTTCCTTCAAATCAATTTAGAATAAAGAATAATTTGTTTCACTAAACTTGAACTATCACTCCAATACTTTCAATCAATAATGCTCATCAAATTCAACCAACCATTCACTCAATGAAACAAATGTTTACTTACAAAACCTAAACAAGTGTCTCACAATGATTCCAACAACTCAAACTATGGAACTCAAACCTTGAATCAAGATGAATCCAACTTCACATAACAATGATACTCGTGATCTTTCACAAACCCTAGTTCAAGATAATTCTCAACTTCACATAGCAATGATACTCATGATATTTCACAAATCCAAATCATGCACATTAAAACTCACTCAAAAATTTCCAACAATGCTTATCAAAAAATCCTTTTCACTCCAATATTGCACTTCACAACATTCAACAAAACAATATTTCACTCACAAGGATGATATGCCCATAACTTTTGTTTGATGGAGATTTGATCTCAAAATCTGTCTCAATCACAATCAACCTATTTGCCAATATCAATGGTTAGATAACAAAAATCCTTCTGAAAATTTTCCCTCAAAATTATTTTATCATACATAATTATAAAATCTCAAGTACACCTTATAATCTCCAAACTTCAAAATAACTAGCAAATATCCAAAAATTTACTTTCACAATAATTTTCTTTATTCACCTTATTTCTCCTCTCAAAGTAATTAACACAATATAGCTTTATTTTGAAATACAAAATATAATGTTCCTTTGCATACCTTATCACTCCTACTTAAATTCTAACCATAAAAATCAAAATAAAATATTTTAATTTTATAATCCCTTATATCTCCCTCAACAACTCATAAACCACCTTTTAATTTCAACACTATGCAATTGCTGAATTATCAAAACCTTGGAAAATTAAAATGTGAGGCGCATACCTTTTATTATTCCCAAAAAAAAACCTTCGACGAGATTCGAACACCCAACCTTGTCTCACCAAGTGCCTTCATGCAAAGCATGTCCACCGCTTGTGCTATATGCCCTCACAATATAATAAGGATACACGACTATCCTTTAAACCTTATGCCTTCTCCTACACGATGCAAACAAAACAAGCTTTTCTCCTTTGCAAAAGTCGATCACATGGATCAAACCCGTGACCTTGCGCTCAACCAATGCCTTAACACAGCCCTCGGATGCCACCTGTGCTACTAAGAACTTTGAGATATATTTGGTGCTATGCTTCGATTTGACACCTCGTCTACCCACTAACATTTTAGCACATGCGAAACTCTCTTCCTCTTCAGTACTCAAAACACTTAGACTTTTGGGCATAAATTGCATGGATAATTTTTATAAAATAAACTTGCCTCCTTTTATATTATAAGTTATGCACTCCTAACACGTTGGCAGTCTTTGGAAATTTGATTTAATTATATAAAATTTTGGCACCTTAATTAATTATTTAAATTTAAATTTTAACCTATGGTTAAAATATTTAAAATTAAATAATTTAAAACATAATCTTCAAATTATATCAATTGGGTCTTTTTGAGAACTTGTAATTTGATAACTCTTTGGTACTCGTTTTTCTTCAACTTAACCTGTAACCTAGAATATTATAATATTAAATATTATAATATTATTATTTCCTTTTAAACTACTTCTCTTTCCTTGGGGTTTCCTTTTAACCTGTTTAGGCATTTTTAGGCATATAATATTTAAAAATAAATATTATATCCTATTCCTTTAAACCTCTTCCTTGCCTTGTGGAAAAACCACCTGATGACATTAATGACAATGAAACCTGGACATCAACCTCTTGACATCAAGGACAATAAAACTTGCTCATATTTCCAACAAACATTTTGGCATAAAAAATCGAGGTATTTGTGGTTGAAATAATGTGATTCAAACATGAAGTTTTTCCATATTTCAATGCTCAGGAACATAGGGGAAAATAGGATCAAGGGACTGAAGAACACATGCTTATACTGAGAGGGGGTGAACAGTATAAGACCACTTTTTACTTTTCTTTCCAAATCAATATTATGCAATGTATAGATAGAAATGTCAACAACATTAATCAAAGCAATGCATAAATCATCACACACAATAGAGACACCATAATTTACGTGGTTCACCCAATGTGGGCTACTCCACGAAGAAAATATTTCACTAAAATTTTCTCAATCAATATTCTGGGAATCCTTTCCCTATTACAATGTTTATGGACCTCTTTCCAAAGGAGATACCAATCCCCTAAATCAGTTTCATGGATTTCTATCCATAGGAGAACTCCTTCTCCTCTAATCTAGTTGGTGATCCTCTAGAAGACTATTGCCTCCTCTGCACTATCTTGTGGATCTCTCTCCACTGAAGACTCTTGTCCCCACTTAGAAGACCTATCCTCACTACCCTGGATGATGGATATCTATCCACTGGAGACTATTATCCTCTCTACTCTGTCACCTCCAAATCTCTATCTCAAATATGCACTAAACTTAGTCCTTAGGTCTAGCAAAATCTTCTCAACAAGTCCACTTAGAACTTGCTCAAATCTGCTCAATAGGTCCACTCAGAACCTGCTCAAATATGCTCAATAGGTCCACTCAGAACCTGCTCAAATTTTCTCAATAGATCCACTCAGAACCTACTTAAATCTGCTCAATAGGTCCACTTAGAACCTACTCAAATATGCTCAATAGGTCCACTCAGAACCTGCTCAAATATGCTCAACAAGCTCACTCAGAACTTGTCCAAATATGCTCAATAAGTTCACACAAAACTTAACCAAATATTCTCAATAAGTTCACATAGAACTTAACCAAATATGCTCAATAAGTTCACATAGAACTTAACCAAATATGTATTGTAAGCTTCCACAAAAAGCTCACACAAAATCAGTCCACAAGTCTTCTCAAAGACTTACCTCAAATCTGCTTAACAAGTCCACACAGAACTTGTCCAATATCATAGAAACATAAAGAGAATTGTTAGAGACTCAATATGTTCTACACTCAATGCTCAATCAAATTAATTCAGAAAATATAATAGTTTGTCTAATGGAACTTGAACAATCTCTTCATACAACCACTTGACTAGGCTCAACCAACTCTACTCAACCAATCACTTAACCCCTTTCTCACAAAACCTAGTCCAAGAATATAACCACCAATTCAAAATGTTTTCAATAATGCTCAACAAAAAATCTCACATAACATTGATACTCATGTTCTTTTCAAACCCTAGTTCAAGTTCTTTGCACAACAACTCACTTCAACAACAATGCTTATAAAACAATCTTCACATAACAATGATACTCATGATCTTTGCAAAACCCTAACTCAAGTTCTTCACACAACCAATGGCTTCAACAACTATGCTTATCAAACAAGGTTTTAACCACACTTATTTGTTCCAAAAAACCTTGAAGTAATTACTCAAACACACTCAAAAGGAAACCCTAATCAATTCCTTTTTACTCCAAAGTTGTTTTGCAAAAAACCAACCAATCAACTCAACCAAGAAAGAATTTACCCATACATTTTTCTTGACAAGGAGTAGACCACACAAATCTGCCACACTCACAATCACTTATTTGCCAATCTCAAGAAAGGTTAGAAGATAATAATTTTCTCAATGAATCACAATACAAAAAGATATCAAATAAAATACACCTTATCACTCCAAATTTAAAATAATATCCAACACCTTCATAATAATCTCTTTGGAAAAAGTCCCTTTAAAAATAAAATCAACACTCTTAAAGTCTTACTCCTCCAATATGCAAATATAATAATTAAGACTTTATTTAAAAATAAAATCAAACTCCTTATAACTCCAAATTTTATTAAAAACAATTTCCAACAAACACCAATTTTCAACTAGCAACCCTTTAAACTATTTCCAACTAGCAACCCCTTTTAACTCCCAACTTTAGGCAATATTAAAAATAATCAAAATTTAATTACCTTACCTTTGGAGGGATTTGAACCCTCAACACAACCTACGACCAACACCTTAGCCATGACTCCAACCGTCACATGAGCTAAGCTCTCGCTTGGGGAGTGGAGATCACCACGTGCTCAATAAAACTCCCTCTCTCTACCAAATAAAAATGTGCGTCATTCCCTTGGTGCTTCCAACACAATGCAAACACTACCACCACATTTCGAACATAGGCCACTCGGTGCCTCAATGCTTTAGCCATCCTCCTCACCACTAGGCCACGCTGCCTAGCTGACTCTCAAAATTTCGGTGCTTTCAATTTTTTCTCAATCACTGTCACACAAAATACGAATTCACTATCTTTTCTCATGAGCTCCTCTTCATTCAATTTGCATACAATAATGTTCGAAGCAAGGATAATTAAAATGCCTTTAAGGCATGGTATATATATAGCCTTTCCTCCTTTATGCAAACACGTTGGCGCTCCTCCAACCTTATTCGATGTCGGTGCTTGATTTTCTCTGAACTATAGAACGTGGGCGCTTTAGAATTTATTAATTTATAATTTATTTAAATTTTTTTGAATTTAAATATTATAAATTAATTCTTTTAGAAACCTTTGGGCTTATTAAGTCCTCATTGCATAACTTGGTATAAGTAACATTTATTTATAAAATTTAAATTCACATTGAATTTAAATAATTTATAAAATAAATATTATATCTCCTTTTTAACTTTGCAATAATCCTCCTTAGATTTTTATGAAACACCTTTTAAACTAAGCTTCCATATAAAATTAAAATATTATGGAGCCCTTTTGCCTTTAACTTCTGCACTGATTCGCTTGACCTTTGGTGTTATTTGAAGCTTCAACCTGGATATCAAATGACAACCTTGACAAATTTATTTCTTTATGAAGTCCTTGACTTTAATGATGACTTTATCCAGTGACATCAACGATAACTTTGACTTAGGGACTCAAATTTTCCAACATGGACTGATTAAGAATGATGGCACTTTCACTTCCAATATTCATAAGATTTGTGACGAAGCAGTCCATCACTTTGACTCTCTCTTAGGATCTTGTCCTTCCCAATATCCCCAAGCAATGGAGTCCCTCCTCACACACATTCCTAAAATTATTACTAATAACATGAATTCCAATATTTTAAGACCTTTAAGCAATGTGGAGATTTATCAAGCTCTTTTCTCAATGCACCCAAAAAAGCTCTAGGACTTGATGGTTTTTCCCCAAGGTTCTTCCAAACTTTTTGGGAAATCATAGGACTTGACCTTTGCGAATCCATAAAGGAAATGTAGAGATCTAGAATCATTCTCAAGTATGTTAATTCTACTTTCCTTCCTCTCATCCCCAAAGGCCCTAACTCAAAATCCCTATCTGATTACCGTCCCATAAGCCTTTGCAACATTGTTTATAAAATATTAATGAAAGCCATGGTCAATAGACTAAAGGACATTATTCCAACCATGACTGACCCTTATCAAGGTAGCTCTGTTAAAGTTCAAAATATAGTGGATGGAGTCATAACCATTCATGAACTCATTCATTTTATCCACAAATCCAAAAATTTTACTTTCTTTCTGAAACTCGATATGAACAAAGCTTTTGACAGGGTGAATAGGGAATTTCTTTCCAAAATCCTGAAATTTGGCTTTCATGATGAATGGGTCAATCTCATTATGCAATGTATTTCTACCTCTTGGTTCTCTATTCTAATTAATGGGTCTACTGTAGGTACTTTCCAAGTAATCAAGGATTGAGATAAGGGGATCCCTTATCCCCCATCCTCTTCATCATATTAGTTGAAATCCTTGGAAGAGTTATCAAATCTGCCTGCTCTATGGGGATGATTTCTGGTATCAAAGCTGCATCCAACCTTTAGCCCTCAATTCACCAAAAATTTGTGGATGATACTTTTTTGGTAACTATAACATCAGTTTATGAGGCAAGAGTTATCAAATCTATCCTCAATCTCCATGAAGAAGCTGCAGAACAAAAAATCAATTACACTAAGAGAAAAATTTACTTCATAAATACCCCAGTCCCTTGCCAAATAAAAATTGTAAATATCCTAGGATGTTCCATTGCAAATATCCCAACTACCTATCTCAGCCTACCTATATTTTTGGGTAACCCTTCTAAGACAATGTGGAATAATATTATTGAGCAGTTTCACAAAAAAATTGCATGGTGGAAAGGAGTTCTTCTCTCTCAGGAAGGTAAAGCTACTCTTGTCATGGCAGTACTTCATAGTATACCTATTTATTTTTTATTTGTTTTTAAAATCCTTGTAGCAGTTGGTTCCAAGATTGAACAAATTCAAAAATGCTTCCTATGGGCTAGAGCTGATAATCATAAAAAATTTCACTTGGTATATTGGGATAAAGTTTACTCTTCGAAGGATAGGGGTGGCCTTGGGCTTCGCATGATTAACAAAATGAATCATGTTCTCTTAGAAAATTAGGCTTGGAAGGTATTCATGAATGAGAGCTTGGAATGGATATTAATAGTCAAAAGTAAATATCTACAACATCATTCTTTCATGGATGACAAAGCTCCTAAAATGGGGACTCATTTTTGGTGCTCAATCATTCAAACTAGACCCTTGCTTCAAAAAGGTGTCATATGGCAACTCAAAGATGGGAAAACTATTGATTTTTGGTATGACCCATGGATCAAGGATGAGCCTCTTATCAATGACCAAGAAATTTCTGCCCTCAAACCCTTCACTGATGATAGGTTTGGATTGAAATTTGTTGACTTTATTGTGAAAAATCAAGGTTGCTCCAAATGGAAGTAAATAAATCTCAACATAAATAATGTGAACAGATCTGTTAATGCCTTACAAGTAATTCTTACATCAAGTTTCATCCCTACATCCTAGAAACAAGATAAGCCTTTTAGTAAATGTTGTGATGATGGTCTCTTCACGGTCAAATAAGCCTACCTATTGCATGATAATCCCTAGAACCTACAAAATGACCAGGAGGTCCCTGCTCCTTCCAATCAGATATGGCTCAAACATGTCATTCCTAAAGTTATGTACTTCTCATGGTTAGCCATACAAAATAGAATTCTCACCACCAAAAATTTTATCAAGAGGGGAGTCATGGTGCCTAACAGATGCTACCTATGTTTACAAGCCTAGGAATCCACTCAACACCTTATGATTGAGTGTCAATTTACCTACCATACCTTTTTAACCCTGTTGAATATCTTTCAGGTCAAATGGATATGGCCCCAATCAATTATTGAATTTTTCACCCAATGGTCTTCCGTGTTTCGCAATCCCAGACTTAAGTTCCTATGGAAAGCCTCCCTGCATCACACCTTATGGCAAATTTGGCTCGAACACAACAAAAAAAATTTCAATAATCGATCTAGGGATCCAAAGTTGGTGGTCAATAAAGCTATATGCTTTGCTATTGAGAATGCTAATCTGATCCCCTTTTGAAATCCCTTGATCCCGATTTGGAAGTGCACATTTTCAATTCTCTTAACATTTATTTTGAATGCTCCAGATCCCCTATTCATGATAACTATAGGGCCAATGCCAAATGGAACCCCCCTCATTTGAGGTGGGTAAAAGTTAATTTTGATGGTTATTCTAAAGACAATCCCAGAGCTACTAGGACTGGAGGAATCATTCAAGATAATAATGGCAGGATCATTAAAGCTTTTATTGAAAACTTGGGGATTCAATATAATAACTATGTTGACGCTTGTGCTCTATGGAGGAGTCTTGAATTAAGCAAAGACCTTCCTAATCCAATTATTTTTTAGGGTGATTCTCTCAATTTGGTTAATCATGTCAAGAGAAACACTAAGCCATGGTGGAATATACAAAGCATTATTCAGGAGAGTCAAACTATATTTTACCAACTCCCATTAAGCACCATCCAACATGTGTTCAGGGAGGCCAACATGGTTGCGGATATGTTGGCTAACATGGCAGCCAATCAAAATGAATTAATTGTGTGGGAAGACTCCTTTCCTCAAAATATCATCAATGTTGTTAAAAATGACATTGGCCATAATTTCTAATAATAGAAGGTGTTCAAACAAAGGTGTTTCCATAAATGCCATTGTCAAACATTTATTTTTTTAATTATTCATAATCTTTCACAATTTTAATTGTGACCTTTTTCAAGGTACTTGTTTGAAGTATAGAGTAGCAACTGAAACTCCCTGGCAACACCCAAAGGCCACGTGCCTCCACGTCAGCTACCCTCTTCATTTTCATTGTACTAAGTCCACTCCTTAGCTTTCCCAAACCCATCATCATTTTTCCATTTTCGTTGCTCATACCACTTTGTTTTTTGGTCCTTTCAACCATGCCATCCCCTATGTCCTCAATATTTTTCACATTCAAACCATTTCTTTCCCCTGTGCTCTAGCTGACATGCTCTCTTATTTTTCGTTCATTCTCTAACAAATATTGGGCCCCTATCCCAAATATCAAACTCTAATTTTCATTGGAATGTGCCTCCAAAATTTTCTTTGATTAACCTACGATATTTGGTGTTTCTTTAAAATCCACCACCTTCACAATTTCTTTCATGTACTTGTTGATTTTGATTGCCTTTTTAGTGCCTTCTTGTGTTGGTCCCCTATGTGTCACTATTCATATGATACTATGGCCATCATTGAACCCTTTGTATTGTAGCTTGACCCAATTTTTGATGCCCTACTTGGAGCTAAAGGATTTATCCCCTTTTTTAAGATTTTTTGTGGCATTGATAATGGCATTACCAGTGAGTTTTTCAAATTGTGGAATGATGGCATGGTGCAGGTCCGAGGGCTCAGAATTGAGGTAATGTTCAAATTTTATTCAAAATTTCTAATTTTTCCACTAAGGTTCAATTTGTGAGATGTTATCATCATAATTTTAAGGAAGAAACTGATAATTTCCCTGAAAAAGAAAAAGACCTAGCTTGGGTTAAGGGTGGAGTTGTCCATTCCTCTCTCCTTCATCTCTAGGATTTAGTAATTGTTCCAATCATGCAATACATTATAGTGGATAATATCAATTGTCCCCTCTGAACCTTTCACCTTGTTTTTGTTAACCACCTACGAGAAATTAAGCCTAACCATTAAAAATTTTAGGGATAAGAAAACCAGTAAGCACCCATCACACCAAGGGCTCTTTCTAGTCATTTATAAACATGCCCTTAATGCTCAACCAGTTGTTACCCCATTGTACCTTTGTAGGCCAATGAGCCTACCCTTAAGCCATCATAAGCCACTATTATCGAGTTCCTTGATCCTAGTTAATCAGTTGGTCCTTCTACTATTGGCCTATCTTCTATTGGTCTATCTTATATTAGCCCATATGTTGAAGTGCCTAAAAATTTCCAAAATGATATCCCTCTCATTTGATTTCTTGGAAGCTTATTCTGCCAACCCTAATCAGCCCAATTATGAGGAAGAGCATGTTACCCCTTCTAAGTCCAATGAATCAATCCCCTTGGAGTCCCCTACCTCTAGTTTTGAATTTAGGAATAGACCTTTGAGAAGTAAGATAAAGATTGTTTGCAACCCAACTCCTCCCAGAAGTTCAAAATGTCTCAAAGGAAAAGCTATTGAAGGGACCCAATCTACGTTGGAGGTTATCTTGGATGAGGAGGAGAATGATAGGTTTGATGTTGTTTCTTCTTTACAAACCAAAACTATCAACCATGTTTCGAGTACTGTTGAGCAACTTATGATGACTGCCAATATGGTCAAGGAGGCTTGTGTCATTTTCTCACACACCATCAAGGAACTTCAAGATCTCCAAGCTTCCCTCAACACTCTTCTTGCAAAGAACTAGGAGAATGTTGATAATCTTGAGGATGGAGCAGACTCCCAGTAATATCGGGAGTGGGATCTAGGGAGGATTGTTTTTCATGTCTTTTTAATCCTGTTGGGATTTTTTAGTAATATCTTTCTCTTTTTACAAGATGTACTAACAAGTAATGTATTTACCTTTGTATATATGTATATTTCAGTCCATTTTGATTATATTATGGACTAGGTTAGCTAATTTGTTGGTCAAGTGGGGCTGCTATTGTTCATCCAGTTCATCCCTATGGTTCTGGGATTGTTCAATTTTTGTATATTTGGCAATTTGACCACCTTATGTAAATAGGGATTGGGTCCCTTCAACCCGATAGATAAATATAATACATACTATTACCTACCAAAAAAATAAATGCTTATGGTAGGATAAGCAAGACAATATTAGTCTTATATAAATACCAAAGCAATCTCAATGGAGGATTATTTGATAATTAAATAAAACCAATGTAAAATTCATGGAAGAAGATGAGATTAGAAAAAGCAAATGATGCATATAAACTTACATGTAATGAAGGGGCAATATGAAAGAGCCCACAAGTAAATAATACCTAAAAATAGAAATGATTTAGAAATTAAAGTGTATGGAGAAGAAAAGGAAATGTAGTTAGTATGCTTGCAATGAAGAAGAATGTACCTATGAATGAAATGAAATATTATAAATGAAGAAGCATGAAGGTAAATATCATGGAAACATGTGTTAGAAGTATGAATATATGCAATAAATGAGATCAATGACTATAAATGAGAGAAGAAAATGTAAATGAGCTTGAAATGGCCTACTAAAAAGATGTTAGGAGCATGAAATGAAATAGTAAAGATAGATAAATGACTATGTGTTCCAAAAACCAAGTTAGAAAGAATTAAAATAGAAGAGAAAATGCATGAGAGAGAAGAAGAAGATGAAAAAAAAGAGGAGCTAGGAGTGATACAACCTAGAAAGAAATCCTCCTTTCCTTGCTTGAATTACCTCCAAGATAGCTAGATGAAAATTCCAAAATGAGAAGATGAAGAATGCTAAGGAATAGAATGACAAGAGAATTTTTGTAGAGTATTCCTAGCTTAAAAATTGCTTATCAAATGCTTGGGAGGGAAAATTAATTTGGATTCCCTTAGGAGTTTTTAAAATTGTAGGCTTGGTTTGTTGTTGGAGCATGCAAGGTCAGAGGAGGTAGTGAGATGAAGGAATCCACATGCTTCTGGCTCATGTTAAAATATTATAGCTATTTATAAATTTTCTACTTATGGTCAAATTAGCCATTGGAAATTTGCTATTGATTGGAAAATTTTTACCAACGGTTAGTTTGACTGGCCTAGGTTTGAAAAATTGTCATTTTGGAAAATTTTCCAGTTAGTGTCATATTCTCCACTAGAAAATTTGCTAATGAGTGGCAAATCTGATAGAGGTTGAAGATGATGCCCAAATTTTTGGGCTTGGGATGAATGAGTTTTTGTTTATTCTTGATGTCTTGTTTGATATATTTTGCTTTGATGGTGTGTCAAAATTTGGTATCTACATTTTGCCCTAGTTTTTGCTTGATTTTTGTTAAATTGCATCAAAAGTAAGTAATAGGACTCTATTTTTGATGTTGTGATGTTTATTGTTGTCTTGTAATGTTATGTTGAACAAATGGTTATAATTGTGATTGTTTTGATTGCTTAATGTTATTGTTGTATGTGTGGCTCATTTTTGATGATGTATACCTTGTTTGTATCTAAAACTATTTGTGCCCTATATACCCCATGGGTGCCCCCTCAATAATTTTTGCCAATGTGCATTTGGGAGGAATTCTCGATTGTATAGGTGGATTTGAGAAAAATTGACTGTGATGGAAAGTGTGTGCAGGATGGGTTAAGTGGGTTGAAAGGGGAAAGGTGGTGAAATTGGTTGTCATTTTCATTTAGCCAATTTAGAAATCTGGAGAGATTTTTAAAAGGGAGTTTGGGATCAATGGCTGATAACAAGAGATTGGTGCATTTTTCTAATGTGGTTCAAGGGATAATATGAGGGAAATTTTCCATTGGTATTTTTGCCACTAGTGGAAAATTTGCCATATGTTGAAAACATACTAAAAAATATTGTTGATGCTATTTGGATTGGTTGTTTTGATAGGGGATGATACTTTTAGTGAATCAAAAGCATTACCCAAAGGCAATGGACAACATTATATCATAGGTATTTTATGATTATGAGTTTAGTGTGTTGGTGGCTACTAGGTTAGAGCATGTGAATTACATGCCTAAGCTAGAGTTTGATCGACCACTTATGATAGCCTTGGCTAAGAGATGGTATTCATCGACCAACACCTTTAGATTTCCTACGAGGGAGATGACGGTGGAATTGGAGGATGTTTAGTACAACCTATAGATTCCTATATGAGATAAGCTAATTCACCTTGTGAAGGATGATGGGGTTAGGAAGGCATTTTTTATAGGCAATGAGATGTTTTTAGGGATGGATAAAGGTTTGCACATTAACAATGTATTCATGGGGAGGCACATGGATCGGTTGATGACCCTATTGTCTTACATTATATTAATTATTTTAATGGTAGACACGAGAAGGAGGCACATACCCTATGGATAGGGAGTGGTCATTACTAGGACATGAGATTTCTAAAACATATATGCCTAGGGGCCATCCATCTTGGCTAGGTTATACCAAATATTATACTGAGTAGTATATCATAGTGGTAAAAGCCTAGTATGCTGCACACTTTTATAGGTGTGGGCCTAGAAGCATATAGAAATTTAATGACCTACTATGGAGAGTGGGATACCTAGGGTAGGTAAGTTGATTATTTACTAGTGGATGAGTTGCATTAAACCCATTCATTACACATTGGAGTAGGCTTAATTCTTGGTTGATGAGCTAAGGGTTGGGTAAATTACTTGGCAACCATGGAGGAGTCAATTTGGGTGGTTAGATAATAGTAAGGAGCTAGCTCAAGTGAGGAGGATTTTATGGCTAGATGATAAATGGTAGGCTTATGATTTGTACAAATATGACTGAGTACTATGTCAATTTGGAGAGGTGTAGGGGATACTGGAAGTAGGAGAAATGTGGGTGTAGCGGGTTACATGGGAGAGATGGTGGGAACCTATAGATTTATACTCATTTATCAAGATAGGTATGGATGGAGTACACTACTTGCTATGAGTAATTTTTTCTAGTGAGGTTGACACAACTAAAGGTATCGAGGGAGAGGGATGTAGCCATGGAGGAGATAGCTAGGGTTCTTTGAGACATACAACAATGACTAGAGAGAAATTCAAAGGACAAGATGATAGTGAGGTAGATAGCATGGATGGAGGTCAATATGAGGGTAGGACCAAGAATGCTCATCTAGATGTACCTCCATTGGTGATGGTTCCTATAGTGTTGATAACATTTAGTGGGGTAGGTACTAGTAGGTCAATTGCAAAGGTGAACAAGAAAAGTTAGAGCATTTGAATAGGAGTTTCAATGAGGTAAGGGAGAGGTTGACAATATTCAAGGATATGTAGGAGGAGAATTTGGCCAAGGCTCAAGAGAAAATGATTTGAATGATAGAGGAGATGGTGACTAGTAGCGAGATCATAGCCAAGTTGTAGGTAACCTTGGAGTGGGTGACTCGAGAGAGAGATGAGGCTCTTTTGAAGTTTGCTTAGGGGATGGTTGTTGGTATGATGTATATGATGATTGGCTCACTAGAGAAACAACTATAGTATATGGGGTTGGACCTATATAATATGAGCTCTAATATAGATAGGGCAAGAGCATGATTCGATAGATCAAGATATGACTTTGAGAGAGCAAGGGTAGAGCTTTGGCTTGCTAAGGTGGAGGTAAATAAGGAGAGGATTCATGATGCATATTCTTAATATATCTAACATATTGTTGTTTCTCCAAAGAAATGACAACCATTACCCTCATGGACATGATCAAGGATGCAATCCATGAGTCATTATTTGCAAATAACCGATTGACTTTCATGCTCCTCCTCCAACAATTGGGGAAGGGAATGTGAGGTATAGTTACTAGGCATTTTGGAAGTTAATTTGCTAATTTTTCATTTGGAACACCCTCTCTTTTTAGGCATAGGGATTGAGTGTATTAGTTTTCTCCTTGTGATACACCTTTCATGCAAGCATGTATGATATCAAGTCATTACATAGTTATGACATTATTCTATGTGTTGAGGTATTTATATGATGATTGTGTCTTTGTAATAATGTTGCTTTGATGATATGATATTGTTGTGAAAATTTTCTTTGTTCATTTTGGAGAATGCCAATATTGATGTAATTATTTTTTGATAGCAAGCATTTGAATAGATGTATATGTTATGTTTAGGTGATGACTTGATGAGCTAAATAATGAATAAATACTAAAATAAGACAATTTATTTGTTGAGCGATGATCTAAGGGTATTATAATAGACAAGCACTTAGATGGATGTTTCTTGCATGAGCGATGGTCTCTACGTCCCCCCCCCACCCCCCCCCCCCCGCCCCCGGCGCCCGGGGGGGGGGGGGGGGGGGTTTCCCCCCGCCGCGGCGCCGCCGCGGGGCCGCCCGGGGGGGGGGCCCGGCCCGCCCGGCGGCCGCGGGGGCCCCCCCCCCGCGCCGGCCCGCCCCCGCCCCGCCCCGCCCCCCCCCCCCCCCCCCCCCCCCCCGCCCGCCCGCGCCCGCGGGGGGGGGGGGGGGGGGGGGGGGGGGGGGGGGGGGGGGGCGCCCCGGGGGCGCCCGCCGGGGGGGGGGGGGGGGGGGGGGGGGGGGGGGGGGGGGGGGGGGGGCGGGCGGGCGCCCCCCGCGCCCCGCCGCCCGGCCGGGCGGCGGCCCCCGCGGCCGCCCCCGGCCCCGCGGGGGGGGGGGGGCCCGCGCGCCCCGGGCCGGCCGGGGCCGGGCCGGGCGGGGGGGGGGGGGGGGCGCGGGGGGCGGGGGCGCCGCGGCGGCGGGGGGCGGCGCGCGGGGCGGGGGGGGGGGGGGGGGGGGGGCCCGGCCCGGCGCCCCCGGGGGGCGGGGGGCCGGGGTAGACCTAATAAAAGACAAGTGCTCATTGTGACTTATGACAACAAGTATTATCCTTTGAGCCTAGATAGTAATTACGAGTTTCCATGGAATGTAAACATAATCTCATCATGTTTAAATGGTGGCCTAGGATATCGTATAAAAGACAAGCTCTTAAGACATGATGAGGTAACTATAATATGTACAAGATATATATATTGTTATTAATAAAGTTAGTTGTTAGTAATAGTTATAAATGCATGCTTTGAGAGGCATACCTGAAGGATTTTATGCACGCTTTGAGAGACATATCCGAAGGATTTTATGCATGCTTTGAGAGGTATACCAAAAGGATTTTATGCTTTCTTTGAGAGGTATACCCAAAGGATTTTATGTAAAAACCCAAAAATACTAGCCCAAATATTTTTTAAGGGAAATATTAAAGGATTGGTTCACAAGGAAAAACACTTATTTTATTTATCTTAGCATGCAAGGCTTTACCACATTTGAGTTCCAAGTCACTACAGATGACAATTAATGGACATGATTGGTCAACTCCCTTGTTTTTTTGGGGTTCACCTTACTAAACCTACACATTTAGAAGGATGCCAAAAGTGGTCCCCCAAATTTTTTCATACCCTCATCAGTATAGGATCTTGTGACCATGACATAGGAATTATCCTTTAAATACCATAACACTTAAAGGGGAATACCTATTCCCTAATCCAACTCTAAGTTCATCTAAGTAGGTTAATCAAATGTAGAGTGTTGGTGCTTAGTTACCACACCTTTGTGGCCTAAGGTCATTCCCACTTCAATAGAAACTGACATGATCATACAATCCTACATGTTTAAGGAATCACCACTACTGACTTGTGAATGGTTCCACAACTCCTAGTTGGGATACACCCAATCCTACTCGTTCAAGGTGCAATGATTCACAAGAACCCTAGCTATTGTATTCACACAACTCCTTCTAGGTTCATGAGTTCCTAGCTATTGCATTCTTGCAACTCCTTCTAAGACTCATATCTACCTAGTTATTGCATTCATGCAACTCCTCCTAGGATTAGGCTTTATGGTTCACAAAAGGAAAATCTAACCACCCTGAGGATAAGCAAACTTTGCAACACTTTCCATTAAGTAAGCAATGAAATTTACATAAAATCAAGCAAGACATAATCCATCTAATTAGAAAGCTAAATTACATGAACAAGGATTTATTTTAACCATAAGCCTAATCATACATTATTCAAAGACTTACAAAAAAGCTTTAAATCAAATGCTATCTATTAAAATCATAATAATCAAGCATTTCACATTAGCAATGGATAACGTTAAATACTATCTATCCAAAGTAGATATTTTTCAAAACACCAAAATGTACAATTTTAAATAACCAAATATTTCAATTTGTACAATAATTTGGGTTTACAAACCCTTGAAAAAACATAGCTTTTATCTCTTTTTCCAAAATGACTACACATTTCAAAATCTATAAAACCAAGATCTTCAAGCCATATACAAAATGTAGATCATTTCCTAATAGGGTATACATCCTTAGTTTATGAGGGACATATAGGGATTAGGAAAAATCTATATGCAATACAATTTAACATGCCATAATGTAAACATCCATGTGTTTAATCAATTAAACAAACCAACCAATAAGATAATCCCATACTTCTCTTTCTAATAATTCCTTAACCTACAAGAGTCTCAGGAATCACTATAATAGTTTATCTTTCCAAATCCCCATTAAATAATACATCTTATAAAATAGAAATCCATACTCCTCTTAATAATTATTCCTTAACCCACAAGAGTCTCAGGAATCACTATAATATTTTCTCTTTTAAAACTCAAGTTCATTAATTTCTTTTTCATAAAAGAAACCTAAGTTTATTAATTCCTTTTTATTAAAAAAAGCCAATACCAAATCTTAGCATTTTTCCTCAATCCAAATAACATTTATTTTGCTAAAACAAAGTAACCTTAAGACAACATAATTAAACTTATCCAAAAGCACTAATATTATTAATTCCAAACCATGAGGTAATTTAAAATTTTCCATACCTTGCAATAACCAAATAAAAGCATAATAATCAAGTTATCCTAATTATTGAAAACCATAAAGCATTCCAAAAACCACTCAAAAATCCTAAAATCAAGGCACATACAAGAATACAAATCACACTTAGTTGAACACACCTAATGCACATAGGGATAAGGCATAACCTTTACTAAATGCCTTGATTGAGTGCTAGACTTGAGACGAGGCTAGGCACCACATAAGACTAGACAAGCACATCGAACACAAAGTATACCACATATCAACTATACCATATAGACATCACCCTACACCAAATAGAAGAATGATGCCATGAAAAACAATAAGGATTGCACAAATACATAGGGCTACACTAACATTAATTGAGCCAACCTTAGGTCCTATAGCATAAGGAATAGAACAATCACTAAACCGTGATAGAGATAAAAATACACCAAGGTGACTATCATACATGCTTGAAATTTTCTAAAGTCTACCAAGTAATTAGGTTATTGCAGTGCTATACTAGAAGATGAAGAACACAAGCTTATACTGAGAGGGGGGTGAACAGTATAAGACCACTTTTTACTTTCTTTCCAAATCAATATCAATTAATGTCCTTAATTGCAATAACCAAATATAGCAGTGTGCATTAATAACTTGGATAGCAGTAGTAAGCAAGAGCACAAGTCACCACACACAATTGAGACACAAGATTTAACGTGGTTTCCCCAATGTGGGGTACTCCACTAGATAATATCCTTATAATATTTCACACAAAAATAAGGATCCTTATCCAATACAATGATTTATTTGATCTGGTCAAAGCTAGGCAATAACAAGTTCACACAGAACTTGTCCAAATATGAATAACAAGATCACATAGAACTTGTCCAAAATTGCTCCAACAAGCTCACCAAGAACTTGCCCAAATATGCTCTAGCAAGCTCACCAAGAACTTGCCCAAAATCTGCTCTAATAAGCTCACCAATAACTTGTCCAAATTTACTCTAGCAAGCTCACCAAGAACTTGCTCAAATCTGCTCCAACAAGCTCACCAAGAACTTGTCCAAATCTGCTCTAGCAAGCTCACCAAGAACTTGCTCAAATCTGTCCATAAATTTATCCCAAAACTGTCCACAAAGCTGTCCACAAAGCTGTCCCAAAACTGTCCACAAAGCTATCCCAAAACTATCCACAAAGTTGTCCCAAAACTGTCCACAAAGGCCTTCTCAAAGGCTCAATCAATCATGGTCAAGTAGCACTCAAATCTCATCCACAAATCTATCAAGGCAAAGCTCAAATATGAACTAAACAATGAATGACAACAATGATCCACAATGATCTCAACTCAACTCAAATCAAATCAATCTCAACTCAACTCAAGTCAACTCATAGAAGCATAAAGAGAATTTTTAGAGACTCAATATATTCTAATCTCACTCTCAACTCAAATCTGAATTATGGAATAGTTTGTTTCATGGAACTTGACCAATCACCTCACACAATCACTTGACTAGGCTCAATCAACTCAACTCAACCAATCACCACAAGGGACTACTCTTTATCACAAACACCCTAGTCCAAGCATGTATCAACCAACCCAAATATTTCCAACAATGCTCAACCACAAATCTCACATAACAATGATACTCATGTTCTTTTCAAGTTCTTTCACAACCAATGGGCTTCAATGACTATGCTTATAAAAAAAGGTTTAAACACAACTCTCAAACCAGAAAACCTTGAAGCATTCAACCAACCACTTTTGAAAAGGAAACCACAATCAATCCTTTTCACTCCAATGATATTTCAGAAATCAACCACCATAAACAATCAATAGGAGAATGTGCCCATACCTTTTTGATGCCAAGAAGTTGTCCATAAAATTTGCCACACTAAACACAACTTTCCTTTCCAATCTCAATAAGGGTTAGTGGACTTCAAATAATAATCACAAGATAAGCATAACTCAATTTACACCTTTTTACTCCAACTTAATAAACACATCCACCAAAGTCCTTTTTAATAAAAAATCCTTATCAAAAATAATAATCAATAAGGCTCTAAAAAATATTTTATAACAACTCCTTATTTCTCCTAAATCTTAATTTTCAATTTCATGAATATCAAAATAAATCAACAACTCATCCACCTCTGAAATAATAATCACAGCCCTTATAAAAATAAAGTTTAATTAAAAACTTTAATTATTCCTTAACCACCTTATAACTCCTATCCTAGGGCATCAACGAAATTAAAATAGAGCAAAACGTAATTACCTCCTCAAGGGGATTCGAACCCCCAACTTGCACACACCACGAGCGCCTTAGTCGTGGCTAAGGTTGCCACATGAGCTAGCCGCTCATTCGAAAGGAAAAGGCATGACGTGCCTTAAGTCCTTCCTCCCTTCCACACAAACCAAAAGTGCTTTAAGCGCTTTCCTTCCAATGCCTTCGAATGCAGTCAAGGAGATTCGAACCTTGACATAAAGCGCTGCCACACACCTTAACAAAAATCCAATTGCCAATGCGCCACTCTACCCACAATGTCTTGGGCTTTTGATCAACCTTGGATTTATTCGTTGTCTCCCTTTTCAAAATGATTTTCACATGAGCTCTCTTCGGATGCTTATCCAACGATTAACACGAGCAAGGATTAATTTCAAATGAACCTTAGGATCCCCATTTATATAGTCTTCTCCTCATTTTAGATGACGTCGGTGCATTATTGATATTCCCTCTTTCTTTAGATGTCGGTGCTAACTTTAATTTTAATTTTAAAATTAAAATTAAAATTTTAAATAATTAAAATTTAAACTAAATATTTAAAATTAAATATCTCCATCACCGGGGCACCTTTTTCGATGAAACAAAAGGCCAACCTGGGTTTTAAGAAAAACCCATTTCAAATCTGCCATCCATGGTTTTAAATAAAACCTTTTATTTTTCCTACCTTGGTTTTCACAAAAACCCTGAATTTATCCATGCTTTCCAAAATATCATCTGCCCATCAAAACTCAATGTGATCCATATGACATCAATGATTCATGTGACATCAATGACAACATAAAATAACTCAAATTTCCAACAATCTCCCCCTTTGTCATTTATGGCAACACCTCTAAAGCAAAAACCACAATCACTGCAAAAACCATCTTTGAGAATCAAAGTTGCTCCCCCTGACTCAATACTTTCTATGGAGGCTGCTCCCCCTGACTCAATGCTCTCTTTGGAGGCTGCTCCCCCTAACTCAAATCTCTTCCCCTTTGACATCAATGGCAAAAGGGACACCTATGGGGCTAAAATATATGACTCTTAAGCATAGCCCCCTCACCACCTTCTCTCTTGAGGTGATTAATTTTGGGGTGGGAGTACCTTTACTCCCAGATGTTCTCTTAAACACTCAAACGCTTCTCTTGGTAATGGTTTTGTAAAGATGTCTACAATATGATCTTTTGTAGGAACATATTCCAATATTACTTATTGCTCTGTAACCTGTTCTCTTAAAAAGTGATACTTGATTGGAATGTGCTTTGTTCTGGCATGCATTATTGGATTCTTTGAGATACTTATAGCACTAGTATTATCACACATAATAGGAATGGGATGATCATGTTCTATGCTAAAATATTTAAGAGTCTATTTCATCCATAATACTTGTGAACAACATGCTACTGCTGCAATATATTCTGCCTCTGTTGTGGAAAGTGAAACTGATGGTTGTTTCTTACTTAGCCAAGAAACTAGGCAATCACCAAGAAAGAATACTCCTCTACTTGTGCTTTTTCTATCATCAATATTTCCTGCCCAATCTGCATCTGTGTAGGTTGTGAGAGTAAACTTACTACTTCTAGGATACCATAGACCATACTCCATTGTTCCTTTGAGATATCTGAGAATTCTTTTCACTACTGTCACATGTGATTCTTTTGGAGATGCTTGAAATATTCCCACTAAACCAACTTCCTGTATTATATCTGGTCTTGTGGTTGTAACATATAATAGGCTACCAATCATAGATCTGTATAGAGTTTGATTTGCATCAGGAGATTCATCATATTTGCTTAATTTACACCCTGTGACCATTGGAGTACTAACTGGCTTACTATCTTCCATTTTGAATTTCTTCAACATCTTCTTTATATACTTTTTTGTGAAAGAAATATCCCTCTTTCTAATTGTGAAATTTGTAATCCAAGGAAAAAGGTTAATTCACCAAGCATAGACATTTCAAACTCATTAGTCATGTTTCTTGCAAATTCTTGACACATTCTATCATTGCTACCCCCAAAAATGATATCATCCACATACACTTCCACAATCATCAAATCATTTCCCTTATTTTTAATATACATATTGCTATCAATCTGTTCCCTTTTTGAAACCTTGCTCTCGAAGATATTTATCCAGTCTTGAATACCATGCTCTAGGGGCTTGCTTTAAGCCATAGAGAGCCTTTTTCAATTTACACACATAATCTAGCTTATCTGCTTGATTAAACCCATAAGGTTGTTCAATGTAAACTTCTTCTAAATGACCATTCAGAAAAGCTGATTTGACATCCATCTGATATACTTTGAAATTCATGTAGCTTGAAAGTGCCAAAAACATCCGTATAGCTTCCAATATTGCAACTGGTGCAAAGGTCTCATCAAAATCAATTCCTTCTACTTGTGCATATCCTTTACACACCAATATTGCCTTGTTTCTGATGACTTGACCATCTTCATTTAGTTTGTTCCTGTAGACCCATTTAGTACCAATTACATTTTTTACTTTTGGTCTTGGAACTAATTCCCAAGTCTTACTTTTTTCAATATGATCTAGTTCTTCCTTCATTGCCTTAATCCAAAATTCATCATTGTCTGCCTCTCTGAAATCCTTTGGTTCTATCTTGGATAATAGTGAAACATCTATTTGTTCTGTTGAGCCTATGATTCCTCTTCTTTTCCGTATTACATCAGGACTGCCAATGATCAAGTACTTTGGATGATTTTTTTGAATATATCTTGATGTAGTTTTGGAAGGTATATTCTGCAAATCTTCTTCATCTGAATCTTCACCCTTTTCTTCTTGACAACTTTCTTCTTCTTCAAGAATATCTTCCTGAGGTCGCTCATTTATTCCTATTCTTTCATCAACTCTGACATTTATACTTTCCACCATGGTATGTGTTCTTTTATTGTAGCATCTGTAGACCTTACTTTTTGTAGAGTATCCAAGAAAAATACCTTCATCACATCTAGGATCAAACTTGCCCAAGTCCTTATTCTCTCTTTTGATATAACACTTACTTCCAAAAACTCTGAAGTAGTTTACCGTGGGAGGTATTCCTTACAAAAATCATATGGAGTCTTATGTTGATTTGTTCTAACTTGAGCTCTATTCATAACATAGACTGATGTATTGATTGCTTCCTTCCAAAATCCATCTAAATTTTTTTATTCATTTAGCATTGCTCTCGCCATATTCTCAAGAGTTCTATTCTTTCTTTCTACTACTCCATTTTGCTTAGGAGTCTTGGCTACTGAATATTCTTTTCTAATTCCATGTTTTGCACAAAACTCAATGAATTCTGTAGATATGAATTCCCCTCCTCTATCTGATCGCAAACACTTGATATGTTTTCCTGTTTCATTTTCTACCATTTCTTTGAATACTTTGAAATGCTCAAATGCCTCTGATTTCTATTTTAGAAAAACAACCCAAGTCATTATAGAATAATCATCTATGAACAACATGAAGTAGCTTTCACCTTGTAGACTTTTAGTTCTCATAGGCCCACATAAATCAGTATGAATCAATTCTAATACCTTGGAAGAGGAATATTCATTTTCCTTGAAACTTGATCTTGTTTGCTTTCCATATTGACATTGTGCACAAATTGTATTTGAAGGTCTTTTTATCTTTGGTAGATCTCTGACAATTTGTTTGTTGCTTATCCTTACTATGTTATCAAAGTTCAAGTGACACAAACTTTTATGCCATAACCAACTCTCTTCTTCTTGAGATAGAAGACATTTTTCCTTTTTTATTTCACTGAACATGTAGATATTGTTATTGGTTCTTTCTACAGTTGTAACAAGCTTCCCTATTTTTGTTTCCCTGATTTTGCATCCTGTAGAGGAAAAAGTAACTGTGTACCCTTGATCACAAAGCTAACTTACACTCAATAGGTTGTGTTTTAGACCCTCAACATAGAGTACACCTTGTGTAGTTGTCTTTCCATCATCCAAACTTAAAGTTCCTTTCCATTTGATTTTAGCTGAAGCATTATCACCAAATCTCACAGATCTATTGTTGTTTCCTTTTAAAGAAATGAACTTATTCTTATACCCAGTCATATGACTAGAGCACCCACAATCAATATACCATTTGTCCATCCTGTAACCCAGTAGAATCTGCCCTCAAGTTGTTAGCCTTTTCGAAGGAACCCACTCTGATACCAATTGAAGAACACAAGATTATACTGAGAGGGTGGGGGTTAATAGTATAAGACCACTTTTTACTTTCTTTCCAAATCAATATAAATTAATGTCCTTAATTGCAATAACCAAATATAGAAGTGTGAATTAATAACTCAGATAATAGTAGTAAGCAAGAGCACAAGTCACCACACACAATTGAGACACAAGATTTAACGTGGTTCCCCAATGTGGGGTACTCCACCAGATAATATCCTTATAATATTTCACACATAAATAAGGATCCTTATCCAATACAATGATTTCTTTGATCTTCTCAAAGCTAGGAAATAACAAGTTCACACAGAACTTGTCCAAATATGAATAACAAGCTCACACAGAACTTGTCCAAAACTACTCCAACAAGCTCACCAAGAACTTTCCCAAATCTACTCTAGCAAGCTCACCAAGAACTTACCCAAAATCTGCTCTAACAAGCTCACCAAGAACTTGTCCAAATCTGCTCTAGCAAGCTCACCAAGAACTTGCTCAAATATGCTCCAACAAGCTCACCAAGAACTTGTCCAAATATGCTCTAGAAACTCACCAAGAACTTGCTCAAATATGTCCACAAATCTATCCCAAAACTATCCACAAAGCTATCCACAAAGCTGTCCCAAAACTATCCACAAAGCTGTCCCAAAACTATCCACAAAGCTATCCCAAAACTGTCCACAAAGGCCTTATCAAAGGCTCAATCAATCATGCTCAAGTAGCACTCAAATATCATCCACAAATCTATCAAGGCAAAGCTCAAATATGAACTCAACAATGAATGACAATGTACTCTTCAATGGATGACAACAATGATCTCAAATCAACTCAACTCAAATCAATATCAACTCAACTCAAGTCAACTCATAGAAGCATAAAGAGAATTGTTAGAGACTCAATATGTTCTAATCTCACTCTCAACTCAAATCTGAATTATGGAATAGTTTGTTTCATGGAACTTGACCAATCACCTCACACAATAACTTGACTAGGCTCAATCAAATCAACTCAACCAATCACCACAAGGGACTACTCTTTCTCACAAACACCCTAGTCCAAGCATGTATCAACCAACTCAAATGTTTCCAACAATGCTCAACCACAAATCTCACATAACAATGATACTCATGTTCTTTTCAAGTTCTTTCACAACCAATGGGCTTCAATGACTATGCTTATAAAACAAGGTTTAAACACAACTCTCAAACCAGAAAACCTTGAAGCATTCAACCAATCACTTTTGAAAAGGAAACCACAATCAATCCTTTTCACTCCAATGATATTTCAGAAATCAACCACCATAAAAAATCAATAGGAGAATGTGCCCATACCTTTTTGATGCCAAGAAGTTGTCCACAAAATCTGCCACACTAAACACAACTTTCCTTTCCAATATCAATAAGGGTTAGTGGACTTAAAATAATAATCACAAGATAAGCATAACTCAATTTACACCTTTTTACTCCAACTTAATAAACACATCCACCAAAGTCCTTTTTAATAAAAAACCCTTATCAAAAATAATAATCAATAAGGCTCTCAAAAATATTTTATAACAACTCCTTATTTCTCCTAAATCTTAATTTTTAATTTCATGAATATCAAAATAAATCAACAACTCATCCACCTCTGAAATAATAATCACAACCCTTATAAAAATAAAGTTTAATTAAAAACTTTAATTATTCCTTAACCACCTTATAACTCCTATCCTAGGGCATCAACAAAATTAAAATAGAGCAAAATGTAATTACCTCCTCAAGGGGATTTGAACCCCCAACTTGCACACACCACGAGCGCCTTAGCCACGGCTAAGGTTGCCACATGAGCTAGCCGCTCGTTCAAAAGAAAAAGACACGATGTGCCTTAAGTCCTTCCTCCCTTCCATGCAAACCAAAAGCACTTCGAGCGCTTTCCTTCCAATGCCTTCGAATGCAATCAAGGAGATTTGAACCTTGATGTAAAGCGCTGCCACACACCTTAACAAAAAGCCAATTGCCAATGTGCCACTCTGCCCACAATGTCTTGGGCTTTCGATCAACCTTGGATTTATTCGTTGTCTCCCTTTTCAAAATGATTTTCACATGAGCTCTCTTCAGATTCTTAGCCAACGATTAACACGAGCAAGGATTAATTTCAAATGAACCTTAGGATCCCCCTTTATATAGTCTTCTCCTCATTTTCGATGATGTCAGCGTATTATTGATATTCCCTCTTTCTTTAGACGTCGGTGCTAACTTTAATTTTAATTTTAAAATTAAAATTTAAATTTTAAATAATTAAAATTTAAACTAAATATTTAAAAATAAATATCTCCATCACCGGGGCACCTTTTTCGACAAAACGAAAGGCCAACATGGGTTTTAAGAAAAACCCATTTCTAATCTGCCATCCATGGTTTTAAATAAAACCTTTTATTTTTCCTGCCTTGGTTTTTACAAAAACCCTGAATTTATCCATGCTTTCCAAAATATCATCTGCCCATCAAAACTCAATGTGATCCATATGACATCAATGATTCATGTGACATCAATGACAACATAAAATAACCCAAATTTCCAATAGAAGAACACCCACAAAAAAATTTACAAGAACCAAAGGATTACATGGGCAAAAGCAAAAATAGGTATACATAAACCCAAGTGATAGAAAATATTAGAGCAACACAACAAAACGAAGCCACTGATATCACCCAAAAACAACAACAAAAGTGGTTGTGACACCACAAAATTAGCTACTAGGGACCCAACAACAATATCATAGTAGATCAAGGGTTAAAAGAGCTTTAATCAAAATAACACAACAACAATGAAATAACAATCCTAAAACTACCATGGAGGTATACCAATGCCTACCTCTTAGTGCCAAGCTACCAAAAACCAGCCCCTTGCACCTTCCAAGCTCCTTGCTCTCCTTCAATTCTTAGCAGCCCCTAAACAACCCCATCAAGCATTTCAAATAGCAATCCAAATTCTAATGTATGGGAAGTCCCTCCCCATTACCTCTTGGATTTGATGGCCTCCATTGCCAATGTGCTCCAAATTGATGGTATGTTTTCAAGGAAACTGCCAAGATTCATCTAATATATGCAAAGGAGTTATGGTCATGTGCATTCATGAAGCCCAAACAAGCAATAGCATGAAAAAATTTCAACCTTGGAAGCCTTAGATAAATTTTAACTTTTAATATACTTCATGTTATTAAACATGACTTATAAAGGTAAACAAATTAATTAATTTCCATTTTCTAAAATTGGCTTTTAGAGTTGGCATCGATTTTCCATATAATAATATCACCAAAACAATTAATACTTTGCTAGACTAAAGTATTAAAACCATTATATTCATAAGTATTAATATTACCAACTAATTAATACTCAATGAGTCCAAGGTATTACTGTTACCACTTAATGAATCTTATTCAACAAAATATAAGCCTACCAAGAATAAATATAGATTCATACCAACAACATTTCACACCAATATTTTATCCCTAAGTAGACGGTCTTATTTAAGATAGTCTAATGCTATTGCTAACCTATTAAGGAGACTCATTGCTCAAGAAAATTCCTGACCCAATGGTGTGAATATGAAAACAAGCAAAATGCAAATGCATATACATGATGGGTATTTTGTTACCCCAAGTTGTTGATGAGCAAGTCATCACCATCATTTCCCAAAATATCTCTCTTTGTAGGTGGTTCACCCATATGATCCCACTAGAGAGATAAAACCTGATCCTACACCTATAATTACATCAGTAGTACCATATTCCATGCTCAAAAGAATGCAATCATTCCATCATAAATATCATAAAGAAACTATGCCATTAAATATCCACACCAATACATAGTTCATTTGCCCAAAAAGAGTCTTGCTAAGGAGGGCTATTACATACTCCCCCCTTGGACTAAATATTATCCTTTGTGTTTCCTACAAGTGAACAAATTAATTATTCCATTCAAATAAGTATGGAAATTGTTGCCTCATTTTGTTCACATCTTTCCATGTAGCACAATTCTCAGAGTACTTGTCCCACTAGATCTTACATTGATCTAGGATTTATTTCCTCAATATTTTGGAATGAAACCCTAGAATCTTAACTAGTCTCACCTCAATGGCTTATGGATCTACCATCTACAATTTAGAAATACTCCACATGTGATTAGGATCAACAATATATTTCCTAAGTAGGGATATGTGGAAAGTGTCATGGATATTTGATAGGTTGGGAAATAAAGTAAGCCTATAAGCTACTTGACTAATATTATCAATAATATCAAAGGGCCCAACAAAATGAGAATCCAATTTGGTAGAATTGATGGTAATTTTCACGTATCTTACTCTTAAAAAAAAATTATCTCCCACAAATAATTCTCTTGACGATCTTTTTCAGATCAACATAGCTCTTTTAGCAATCAATCATTTCCTTGAGCCTAATTTGTATTACTCTGAGTTGTTCCTCCATCTCTCAGGTAGTGTCTAGTCTGATCATTACTCGATCCTCTAGTTTATCCCATGATAGAGGTGTTTTGCATCTTCTACTAGCTTAAAATAGGGACATCCTCAATGATGCATGGTACCCATTATTATATACAAATTCAACAAGATGCAAAAAGTCCTTCCACTTAGACTTTTGGTCCATATAGTACATGCATAGCATGTATTATATAATGACCACCCCCTTATGCTATTTTTTCTCAAATTTTTCCCAATTTATTTAAATTTGCTGAATTAAAATATATTTCAATTTGCACAATTATTGCAGAAATAAACATCCAAAATTTGCAACTTAATTTCAATTTTATTTTTGAACTAGGGCACAACTTCAGAATGTTCAAACCCTAGATACATTAAAATTAGCAACAATGTAAATACCTCTATAAATGGATGAAGCACCAAGTGTGAATCCTCAATGATGATCAAAACAATTGAACCCAGGTGCTCTATTTGTCAATCCAGTTGTCTTCAGATTTTGGCAAACCCTTGTCTGCCTCTCAATGACAAATGCTGGTCAAAAGATGATGTAATTTAGACTGCCTTAACTCAATGTCAGCCCCCAACAATAGCACCCAAAATGTTAGCCTTAACTTAATGTCAGCCCCCCCATCAATAACACCCAAAATGTTAGCCTTAACTTAATGTCAACTATTTTTGTCAGCCTTAACTATTTTTCCTTCAATATTCACCCAAAATAGCACCATCAACCCTAAGTCATGGGTTCCAAGGAAGGGCACCCAGCTGGAAGGTTCGAACCTTCCTATAAATTCATTCCCTTTGTCAAAAATTACAATTAAATACTTGAAATGATCATTGTATCCATACCAATGCAATGAACCAATACCCACAACGGAATAAGATTCTAATATGCAACTACGAACAAACACGTAGGTCTGATATGAAATAACTAGTCATGGATGAACACATCAAAGTACCTCTAAATGAGCTCTAATCCTTAATGTAAATATAATTTCCTAAATGGCTGAAGCTGAGCAACAAAACCCATGTCTCCGATTTGCCCAAAGTTGGCCTTCAATAATCCAAAAATCATAAGCTGAAATAAACTCTAAAGCACAATGAGTTACCCACTGTAGCAACTCCTCTAATTGGCTAGGTATGGTATTGCACATACGAAACCAATGTTCTCATGGAGGTTGACTCCCCACAAGCTCCAACACTACACATTTCTGCAATGCCTCAGAAAAAGATCACCCAAACAAACAAACATCTTTCCTCCTCCCAAATGAACTCACATCACTCTTATTTATGCTTGTTTCAATCAACTTCTAGAAGCCTCCAAGGAAGGGGATGCCTCCTTGGTCCCCTAACCTAGTAAAATTAATGTTGTTTTAAAACAACAAGGCTTCATTATAATTTTTAATTATAATTTTCCTTTATAAAATTATTTTTATAATATATATATTATGCATAAAGGAAAATAAATCATCTAAGGCCAAAAATATCACCCATGATCCAAAAATGGCCAATCAACTGCAGTAGACCATGCTGGAGCTCGAACAAAGATATTTTCTCCATGGCGATGAGTCCCTTAACCACTCTGCATGACCTACAAGGACTCAAAATAGGTCATCAGGGTCATTACCTCCAAGTCACTGAAAATGGGGACATTACAGTCTCCCCCCCTTAACATTGCTTGTCCTCAAGCAATGGCAAGGTATACCAGGATCCCACAACATCCTCTGAAAAATCTCACTGTGCTGATGCTGAGCCTCTAAGATCCACCAAAACAACTCATTAAATGCTAACGACATATCATGCTCCCATAGATTATACACAACCAACTGAACATGATGTTCACTCCTGCTGGCACTACACATGTCGAACAACTACAACCAGGGAGACGGTCTAGAAATGTGTCCGATATCAAAATCCCAAAGCATCAAGTGTGTATTCGACCTCTGAGTGTCGAGAGGAAAACACAAGACACCATCAATCTACCACTGCTCTTGAAAAAAGTAACTCTTCTCCCAAGGAGTATCATCATGATGAGATTGCACCGTCCTCGATGCTATAGGAACTGAAGAGGAAAAACATGTTGGAGACCTACTAAGCAACACTCCCTCACTAGTAGATGAATCATCCTTAGGCTCCTCCTCATGTGGTGTAGGTAGTGTATCATGATGAGCTCGCCACTCAATCTGATTGTACCTAGTGAGTCCCTCCATACGATTGAAAGTGACTGAGCAAGGTCCTCCCGAAGTCATTCCTCTCAACACCACCTTCTGACCCTTCACCTTAAAATTTACCTCTAACTTTTGAAAATTGAAGGTGACATCTCCCAAAGTACGTAGCCACTGAATACCAAGAATTATATCTAAATTATTTGTGCCGACCACAAAGAAATCATCGCACAACTCATAGTTTCCTAGTTTAAGCTTTAGCTGTGGCACCTTCTTGGTGCATGATATGGAGAATCCATCCGCAATTATAACCTTGATTTCATCCACATTCACCATCCCCAATCCTTCACGTGCCACAAGCTCCTCAACAATGAAATTATGTGTGGCTCCTGTGTCAATCAATGTAACCACACGCTACCCTTGTAAAACACCTTGTATCCTGATGGATTATGCTCCCTGTATGCTGCAAAGATATGCAACTGTATTACTTTACCTGTTCTCATGGTTTGGAGATTTTTCTAATTCATATGTAGCTTCTTCTCCACTGTTGCTCCCACTATCTGAATGCTGACCTGAATTTTCTGAATTGTTCTCGTCATCTGAATAGTACCTAATCAGCTGCAACTTTCCCTTAAACTCGCACTTATGACCTAGAGACCAAGATTTCTTACAAGTAAAGCATAATCCCTTCTTTTTGAGTTCATTAAGGGCGTCGGAATCAAGTCTTGTAGTTGTACTCTTTTGCTGCTCTGATTCCTTCCTAGGTACCTCTTTATCTTCATCTCTTTTGATCTCTCGGCCATCCTTCCCCTTGAACTCTTGTCCATATTTTCCTTTGAACTGGCTCTTGGACTTGGCTGAAGTGATCTCCATGTCCCTAGCCTATCTAATGGCATCCTGTAGTGTAGTCAGGTTAAATGCTTTAACCCAACCTCTCAATGGCTCGGATAATCCATCCATAAATAGGATCACTAAGTGCCTCTCTGACATGTCTGTAACCATCATAGTCAATCTCTAAAACTCGGCTATGTAGGCATCCACTGAACTCCACTGCCTCAGGTGAGTCAACTCCTTGAACTCCAATTCCTACTCCCTCCTATCAAATATCTATTGGAGCCTCTCTATAAACTCTGCATAAGTATCCACTCTTTCATGTCCAAGAGTCTGCATCCCATGGTGCCACCAATCGTGAGCGACGCCCTCCAAATGTAAAGTGCAAAACTTAATGGCATCCTCTTCTATCATTTGGTTCAACTGTAAATATGTGTCCATCTTCTGGACCCAAGCCTTTGTTGTTGTCTTTCCTGAACCATCAAAGAAAGGAATTTGTATCTTGCCTATTCTCTATCTATCCTAGTCTGTGTGGTATCCCTGTTGGCTACTGATTCTCCATTGCTTGGCCCTTGCCTGGCATCCACTGTTCCCTACTGTTGGTTTTGTGCATTATTAACCAAGAGGTTCAACCCATGGACCTGCTACTGCATAAGACCCACCAATTGTTCCAAGCTATGTTGCATGTTATGCTGAGTCTGTCTAATATCCTCTACCATATTTCTTTCTATCTCCTCTTGATTTGCTCTCTCACCCATTTGTCTATTTCTTAATGCTGCAGAAAAGGTACTATCTTCTGGGTATGGGTGAGCAAGCTGATATTGTTCCCTTCTCAAATTCCTGTAGTAGGCCCTCAAATCCCTGTCACTCATGTATTTTCTACCTCACAGGATGGCAGGATAAATGGTGCTCTGATACCACTATAATGGCCACCCCCGATTGGGATTCCACAATTTTCTATTCTGATGTGTTTAATTGTAATATAAATTTTGAATAACAAAAAACCTCTATTTTGCAACAATAATAATCAAACTTGCAACTCATTCAGATATTATTTCAAAATAGGGCACAAATTACATTATTTTCAAAAAAACAATCTCTCCACCAAACTTCTGCAAACCCTCGAAATATACTAATCAGCAAATGCCAAAAAATACCTCTGTAAACTGACCTGTAAGTTGGGGAATGGTGGACTAAAAATAGAGAAGCATGATTCAATTAAATATCCAATGCTAAAAGCAATGTCTATAAAAATATAAGTCGATGGTGGAGGAAAAATATTAACTCCAATGATATGTTAAATACTGTCGTTAGGTATTTCGACACCAGGAAGCAATTTTGATAATTATCCGCTCAGTACTAACCCCGATTTCTATTACACTACGAATAATATTTAATTGCTATTTCTCATGAAATAGGAAATATAATCCGATACCTGATATCAGATGTTCTTCTGCAAATTTTGGATGTTTATTTCTGCAATAATTGTGCAAATTGAAATATATTTTAATTCAGAAAATTTAAATAAATTGGAAAAAAATTGAGAAAAAATCATAGAAGGGGGTGGCCATTATAGTGGTATCAGAGCTGGTTTTTCCTACCAGCCTATTCAGGGTTTTAGAAATTTGTAGAAGAACATCTGATATCAGGTATCAAATTATATTTCCTATTTCATGAGAAATAGCAATTAAATATTATTCGCAGTGTAATAGAAATCGGGGTTAGTACTGAGCGGAAAATTATCAAAATTGCTTCTTGGTGTCAAAATACCTAATGATAGTATTTAACATATCATTGGAGTTAATATTTTTTCTCCACCATCGACTTATATTTTTATAGACATTGCTTTTAGCATTGGCTATTTAATTGAATCGGGCTTCTCTATTGTAGTCCACCCTTCCCCAGCTTACAGGTCAGTTTACAGAGGTATTTTCTGGCATTTGCTAATTAGTATATTTTGAGGGTTTGCAAAATTTTGATGGAGAGATTGTTTTTTTTAAATAATGTAATCTATGCCCTATTTTGTAATCTATAACCTATTTTTAAAGATATTTGTTTGTTTGGGTGATCTTTTTCTCAGGGAATTGCATAAATGTGCAATGTTGGAGCTTGTGGGGAGTCAACCTCCATGAGAACATTGGTTTCATATGTGCAATACCATACCTAGCCAATTAGAGGAGTTGCTACAGTAGGTAACTCATTGTGCTTTAGATTTTATTTTAGCTTAGGGTTTGTGGATTGTTGAAGGTCAGCTTTGGGCAAATCAGAGACATGGGTTTTGTTGCTCAGCTTCAGCCATTCAGGAAATCATATTTACATTAAGGATTAGAGCTCATTTAGAGGTACTTTGAAATTTTCACCCATGACTAGTTATTTCATATCAGACCTACATGTTTGTTCGTAGTTGTAGATTAGAATCTTATTTCGTTGTGGGTATTGGTTCATTGCATTGGTCTTGAGACAACGATCATTTCAAGTATTTAATTGTAATTTTTGATAAAGAGAATGAATTTCTAGGAAGGGTCAAACCTTCCAGCTGGGTGCCCTTCCTTGGAACCCACGACTTAGGGTTGATGGTGCTATTTTGGGTGAATATTGAAGGAAAAAATAGTTAAGGCTGACAAAAATAGTTAAGGCTAAAATTTTGGGTGTTATTGTTGGGGGAGATGACATTAAGTTAAGGCTAAAATTTTGGGTGCTATTGTTGGGGGCTGACATTGAGTTAAGGTAGTCTAAATTACATCATATTTTGACCAGCATTTGTCATTGAGAGGTAGACAAGGGTTTGCCAAAATCTGAAGACAACTAGATTGACAAACGAAGCACCTAGGTTCAATTTTTTTGATCATCATTGAGGATTCACACTTGGTGCTTCATCCGTTTACAGAGGTATTTACATTATTGCTGATTTTAATGTATCTAGGGTTTGAACATTCTGAAGTTGTGCCCTAGTTCGAAAATAAAATTGAAATTAAGTTGCAAATTTTGGATGTTTCCCTAGATACATTAAAATCAACAACAATGTAAATACCTCTATAAACGGATGAAGCACCAAGTGTGAATCCTCAATGATGATCAAAACAATTGAACCCAGGTGCTCCGTTTGTCAATCTAGTTGTCTTCAGATTTTGGCAAACCCTTGTCTGCCTCTCAATGACAAATGCTGGTCAAAATATGATGTAATTTAGACTGCCTTAACTCAATGTCAGCCCCCAGCAATAGCACCCAAAATTTCAGCCTTAACTTAATGTCAGTCCCCCCAGCAATAACACCCAAAATTTTAGCCTTAACTATTTTTTTTAGCCTTAACTATTTTTTTCCTTCAATATTCACCCAAAATAGCACCATCAACCCTAAGTCATGGGTTCCAAGGAAGGGCACCCAGCTGGAAGGTTTGACCCTTCCTAGAAATTCATTTCCTTCATAAAAAATTACAATTAAATACTTGAAATGATCGTTGTCTCAAGACCAATGCAATGAACCAATACCCACAATGAAATAAGATTCTAATCTGCAACTACGAACAAACATGTAGGTCTGATATGAAATAACTAGTCATGGATGAACACATCAAAGTACCTCTAAATGAGCTCCAATCCTTAATGTAAATATGATTTCCTGAATGGCTGAAGCTGAGCAACAAAACCCATGTCTCCGATTTGCCCAAAGCTGACCTTCAACAATCCACAAACCCTAAGCTAAAATAAACTCTGAAGCACAATGAGTTACCCACTATAGCAACTCCTCTAATTGGCTAGGTATGGTATTGCACATACGAAACCAATGTTCTCATGGAGGTTGACTCCCCACAAGCTCCAACACTGCACATTTCTGCAATGCCCTCAGAAAAATATCACCCAAACAAACAAATATCTTTCCTCCTCCCAAATGAACTCACATCACTCTTATTTATGCTTGTTTCAATCAACTTCTAGAAGCCTCCAAGGAAGGGGATGCCTCCTTGGTCCCCCAACCTAGTAAAATTAATATTGTTTTAAAACAATAAGGCTTCATTATAAATTTTAATTATAATTTCCCTTTATAAAATTATTTTTATAATATATATATTATGCATAAAGGGAAATAAATCATCTAAGGCCAAAAATATCACCCATGATCCAAAAATGGCCAATGAACTGCAGTAGACCATGCTGGAGCTCGAACAAATATATTTTATCCATGGCGATGAGTCCCTTAACCACTCTACATGACCTACAAGGACTCAAAATAGGTCATCAGGGTCATTACCTCCAAGTCACTAAAACTGGGGACATTACATCTTCCAAAACATGGTTTACCCTCTTAGTCTAACCATCTATTTTGGGATGATATGCAAAACTAATATTCAACTTAGTACCTACTACATAGTGTAGAGCCTACCAAAATTTTGATGTGAATCTAGAATCCCTATTTGATATGATCATCTCAGGAAACCCATGTAGCCTTAATATTTCTTTGGAAAACTTATTTTCCACCACCGGTGCATCATCCTTGATGTTCCCCAATATGAAGTGTGCAACCTTGGTCAACTTGTCAACCACTAGCAAGATCACATCATGTTGATACCTAGTCTTAGGTTAGACCATAATAAAATCCATAGAGATTACTTGTCATTTCTACATAGGTACATCATGCGAGTACAATTTCCATTTTGGGTGTCAATGTTCTGCCTTCATCTTCTAGAACTCTAAACATCTTGTAATAAAGCTAGTGATATATTGCTTCATTTTGGTCCAATAGTTATTTTTTATGTTTTCCCTCATTTTTAACCCTCTTGAATGAGAATAATAAGGGGAATTATGTGCCTCTTGCATAATGAATCTCCTTAAATCACCAATTTTGGGTATAACTACCCAATCTTTAAAACATAAAAGTTCATATTTTATATTGAAACCCTTATTCTATTTAGGATTTCCTTTGGTTTTATCCTATATTTCTATGCAATATGGGTCTTGTAGTTGTATTTCCTTGACCCTATCCATCAAAATATATATAGCTCCAGGTTAATGCTTCTATGTTCCTTCTTCTACTCAAGGCATTTGCAGCCTTATTCTCCTTCCCTTTGATATACTTAATACCAAAGTCATATTAAACTAAGAATTTTATGTTAGCTTTTGATGGCTATTTAATGATGGAGATGCAGACACAAGTAATGAAATAAGCAAGGAATATTATAGCTATGATAATGGCTAGCTAATAAGCATGGAAATAACATGAGAAACTTCTAAAACAACTCATGCAACAACCATCATTGGATTCTCATGAAAATGGAAGCTTGATGCAATATCTCTCTACAACATACTAGTGCTTGCTATATAGAATTTATGCTTAGCTACAATGAGCCATATATATAAGAAGATAAGTTGCTTGTACCTTACTCTACCTAACTACCTTGAGGACACATGCTTCTGCATGATAGACACTTGTCCTTTTACATCTTGCACATTCTAACACTTGTGCATTTATTCCTTCTTCCCCAAGTAACTCCTAATCTAATAATCTACCTAAGGTGGTACATAGACATGTACCTAAATAATGTAATATACTCTAACTCTAACACCCCCTTGTATTACATTATTTAGGTATTGAAGACTTTAGTCTTCAATATGGATCTTTGTATTTGTCTTCATTCTTCAAGTGACCTTGGATTTGATCTTTTGCTTGAGCTTCATATTTTTGCTTGACTCTATATTATGACTTTGGCACTATTATTATTTTCCTTCCAATTCTATTGTCAAAGTAGTTCATACCTTTCCTGCATCCATATTTGTACCTTGAGAAATATACTTGAGAAAATTCACTAATAAAATTTCTTGTCATTGTATATATCCAATCAAAGAAATAATTTTCTTTGTACACCAACAATGTCTTTGTGAATATATTTTTGCTTGACTCTATATTCTGAATTTGGCACTATTATTGTTTTCCTTCCAATTCTATTGTCAAAGTAGTTCATACCTTTCCTGCATCCATCTTTGTACCTTGAGAAATATACTTGAGAAAATTCACTAATAAAATTTCTTGTCATTGTATATATCCAATCAAAGAAATGATTTTCTTTGTACCAACAATGTCTTTGTGAATGATTGGTTCCTCCACAAATATTACAACTATGGATATTCCAGCATCTCTCTATCTTGTGCCCATATCTATTACAATTATTGCACCTATTTTCTATTACCAAATACCTCTGACCATTTTGTCCTTCACAGTAACTATTTCTATCAACCTCTATCACTGATTCAGTTCCTTGATTATTGCTACTAGTCTGACCTGTATATTCAAGATCTTCATGCTTTGATCTGATTTTTTATGCAATTGGTTCTTACATTCCCTGTTCATATTTTTCTGATCTTGTATCTTCATATTTTATCATCTTCAATCAAAATCCATGAGTATGATCAATACAATTATTAGAATGATATTTTCAGTATCAATATGATCTTGTGCATCATTGTATTTATCATTTGTATCTATGCCTTCATTAATTCCAATAGCATAAGATTTTATTGAATAATCATGATCTATATCTAAATCACTTGTATCACATATAATATCAATTTGTATAATAGGTTCTTCTACCTTTGTCAAGGATTCTAGATCACTAGTGTTAGTGCTTACATTGCAATATTCCCTTTCATTTTGACAAGAATTATGATTTGCATTTTTATCCATTTGAATAAGATCACTAGTATCATAGCATGCATCAATCATCAATGGTTTTTTTTCTATGGTATTGCAATACGAATCTACCATCATAGGTATTAATTCATTTGTATCACTAGAAGTATCTTTCATTTCTATCTTGTTCTTTACCTCTTCAACCTTTTCATGTTCTCTCATATTAGAAACATTAAGAGTGATAATTCCTTTGTAGATTATTCTCCATATATTGGTAGGTATAGTAACAAAATATTCATAGTAATCATTAGCATTACTAAGAACACTTTGCATGCATTTATGAAGTGTAGAATAATCTCTTTTTTATGCTTCACTAGTAATATCACCAAGCATATTGTTCAAAGCATTTGCTTCATTAATATACATGTTCTTCAAAACTTCTATCATGTCCTTTTATCTTCTATTCTTGTCTTTGAGAACATCATTAGAAAGTAATTCCATATACATTACTTTTCCTATATCATTAGGTAATGTGAAAACATCTTTTGAGTTTTTTTGTGCTTCACCAATTTCTGAATTTAAGTAATCTCCTAGTGTTAAAAACTTTCATTTTTGACCTCTCTCATGATTTATTGCAAAACCTTTTTTCCTTTATAGATGTATTCTCTCAACTTTTAATTTTCTCTACTATATTTTGTGTGCATCCTTTTAGTAGTTGCAATTTTTCCTTAGTCTTTTCTAGAGGGTCATCTTGAATGTAAATTTCTTCTTCTTGAAAGTCTGAGTCTTCTCCAAAGACAATTAGTTCTTGTTGAAGACATAGGTTTTCTTCTTCAACTAATTCTATCAACTTGTGAAGTTCTAGTTTTTGAGTTTCTACTTTTGGATTACTTGTTTTCTTTTGCTTTTTCTTTGCCATGTTCCTTTGATGTAGGCTACCTTATGTCTCCCTAGTGTTTTGATGATAACTTTGATATAATGTTCAAGTTTATAAATTCCAATTGACTAAGGTTTGATGTAGTATAACTTATATCTCCCTAATTTGGAATTTTAGAAAATAATATTTGTAAAATTAGATGGTAATTATTCAAGGTAGAAAGGTCTGAGGTGTAGAAAATTTGGTTCAACCAAACCCCTTAAGGGGGACAAAGGTCCAAGGTTCAAATCTTGGGCCTCATCAGACTGAATGCTTGTCCCTTTCCTGGTGCTTTCAATGGTGTAAAAGGTTTAAAATGATTGTGGCATGGTGGTTATAAGGGTGGACTGCATGAAGATATGTGTGGCGGATTTCAGGGCGGATAGCACAAAATACTATGGTGGCCATAAAAATATAGAAAACTTACTAAGATTTGTGGTGGCTACCGATTCCAGCATGTAAATTCAAAAAAATATATATTCAAGGTAGAAATTGTAGCAACCCCGGGATGCACGCACCGCTTACTATCTACTTGAAATATTATACCCAAAATGAAATGAAAGACCATGAAAAGCATACAACATGGAAGTGTTGACAATTTTGTCACATTGCACAAGGGGTAGAAAAATCAAAATTTTGTATAGTGTTCCGTTTTATGAAGTATTTCTTTTGTTGTTTCTTTTTGAAGATAGTTGTAAGTTGCAGCAATTTTGGCTTTCTCTGCCACCCCCTTGCACATAAAATGAATATGGAAGAGCTTCACCGCCGAACAAGCCAAAGAAGATAGCTTCACTGCAGACAGAAAAAGTGTCGCGATATCTTGACATGTTGCAAGAAAGAAAAAGTGTCGCGATATCGCGACATGTTGCAGTTTCGTGGTTGAGAGCGACAATAAAGAGCAAGGAGGCAAAAGTGTCATGATATCGAGACATGGCGTTTTCATGGCTGAAATCAAGGAAAAAGAACAATAAGGCAAAAGTGTCGCGATATCACGACATGTTGCAATTTCGCGGCTGAGAGCGACAAGAAAGAGCAATGAGGAAAAAGTGTCGCGATCTCGCGACATGTGTTTTTGCAGCCGAAAGCAAGGAGAAAGAACAAGAAGGGAAAAGTGTTGCGATATCGCGACATGTTGTGCTCTCACGACCCAAAAGGAAAAAGTGTCGTGATATTGCAACATGTTGCACTCTCGCAACCAAAAAGGAAAAAGTGTCGCGATATCGTGACATGTTGCGCTCTCGCAACCAAAAAGGAAAAAGTGTCACGATATCGTGACATGTTGCACTCTCGCAACCAAAAAGGAAAAAGTGTCATGATATCATGACATGTTACACTCTCGCAACCAAAAAGGAAAAAGTGTCGCGATATCGTGACATGTTGTGCTCTCGTGACCCAAAAGGAAAAGGTGTCGCGATATCGTGACATGTTGCGTTCTCATGACCAAAGGAGGAAAAAGTGTCGTGATATCATGACATGTCGCATTTTCGTGACTAAAAGAGGAGGATAAGCACAAGAAAGAAAAGTGTTGTGATATCATGACATGTCGCATTTTCACGACTAAAAGAGGAGGCTAAGCGCAAAAAATAAAGTGTCGCGATATCGCGACATGTCGCATTTTCGTGACCAAAAGCAAGGAGAAAGAACAAGAAGGGAAAAGTGTCGCGATATCGCGAAATGTTGCGCTCTCGTGACCAAAAATGAAAATGTGTCGCGATATCGTGACATGTATTTTTGCGATGCAAACGAAGATCCAATGAAGCGCTTCTAAGGCATGCGTCCCGAGCCGGGTATCTTCCTGAGGCAATCTAAAACCTCATAAAATCACTTTTACATGCCCGATAAACTCGCTACAAATGGAAAAGGAGTGTCAGTCTCTGAAGGAGAACTCAGCGAGCATGACGACCACTCAAGCACAGTCCTAGAAGCCAAGGGTGATTCAGGCGGTCCATTAATGCATCTTTCCATAGCTGACCCGATCGTAGTTGCCAGTTCTGGTAATGGATTTGAAAGCTCGATCACGAGAACCACGAGGAGCCGACTTCTCAGGGCTCGAGGGTGCACTTCTTCATTATGTGTGATAATGACTCAGAGGGTCGGGTCCTCTATAAAAACCCAGGCATTGTAATGGTAAAAGTTTTGGGGGGAACTTTCTGCTAAGAAAGCTGTTGTAACTTGATGTCCTGCTTCTAATACTAAAGATATTTGAGCTCTATTTATCTCTTGTATGCTACCTTCTATGCTTAAGTTCTTTTGTCTTTATTCATTTGCATACTGAGACTCTAAATCCTGAATCCGATGTGCGATTGGGGACTGAACCTTGAAATTCGTCGGAAGGATACATAGGAGAGGAAAACGTCATATTGGCTTTCTTTTATGCTGCCCGGTGGGTTGTGATTTATGATCCTGAAATTCATCCAGAGGATACATAGGAAAGTTAATGTTGCGTTTATTTCATTTATTCTTGGTGTTCATTGCTGCTATTCAAGTTGTCGGTTAGTGATCGTGCTTCCTGTTCTCTCCCACTTTAAATCATTGATCTCTCTTCCCTTACCCCTTTTTTATTTCTTTCTCTAACCCTAACTCCTTTTATCTCTTTCCTGCACCCTTATATTAAAACCCCAAAAGTAGTTTAGCATAGGAGCCGGCCTTTCTTCAAATATTGGCACGAGGGGCATCTCTTCCTCTTGGCCTTTTAACGTTGGTTGCAGGTCCAGGGTGCACACACTTATCCAAGTCCTTTCCTAGGCGGATTTGATGACCAATAGTTTCTGGCACGCCCAGTAGGACCAAGGTCCCATATTTTAAGAAATCTCAAGCCCGTCTCCATCGGAGCCAAGTTCTAACAGTTCTTGGTGGGATCCGGTCAGTCTCACTTTCTAAGTGGTAGTGAGAATCGATGCTATCATTACCAAAATACTCCCAGCATCTGGCGAATCTGTTCAACCCAAAAATATTTAAGTCGTAGGGACCGGTACCTAAACCTGTGCCTTCATTTAAGAAAGCTCGAGTTTGGTGAATATCTGGCTTGTCTTCATCTGGCAAAATCACCTGGCGACTCTGTTGAGCTGAAGATCTAGATTTCTTGATCATAGGTGCCTTTTAAAGCTAAAATAAGATATCCCAGAGGAATCAAGGTTTTGTGGGCAGCCTTGACCTCACAAGCGATGAAAAGAATGTTCACCTGGCAACTCTGACTTAGCAAAAATACCCGTGATATCTGTAGACCACTGCTATAATGGCAAGGGTAAGCTATCCCATCTGGGATGACCAAGGCCCCTTGAATCTTCAAAGTTACCACGAGATTCCCAAAAGCATCTTGGAGACATTGACAAAATACAATGGCATCATAGGAATGGCCCGAGATCACCTTGAAGATGTTGTTGCTTTATCGATCCTCTATGACATAATTCACGAAGATGTCATGATCAGACTTCTGGTCGTGTCTCTGGAAGGAAGGGCACTATAGTGGTACAGACTACTCAGGCCTAAAAGTATTTGTTCATGGGATGACTTAGCAAGGGCACTATTCAAAACATTTTACGGCTCTTAGGACCCCTTCCAGCTTTTGACGTACCTCTCCACCATCAGCAGAGCACCTTTGGAGAGCATCGCAGACTTCAATGTCCAATTCTACAAAAATTGGAAGAGAGTTCCAGGGGAGAACCGACACCCGCCCAAGCCCACCTCTACTATGTTCGGGCCTTTCACCTGGACATGGGCCTCATCTTACTACAATAAGGTGAACGAATATTCCCTTAGATATTTTAGGAAGTAGTACGAGCAGAACAACTTCTGCTCCTATCAAGAAAGTGGCAGTGGGGAGAAACCCCATCACTTTATCTAGTAATTATTGCTCCTGTTTGTCCAACGCAGTATTCATCATGGCAGACTCCTCAGAGGCCTGAAACGCAGTCGTGTGGAGCTCAAGAGGCAGATTTCATCCAAGTCCAATGATGGGAATATGCAAGCTTTGCCCTGGAAATGAACAATATAGTTGCTTGTAGTCTCCATCAAGAGATGGGCCAAGGAGAATATCAGGCTCAAGTGGTAGATCCTGAGAACAAAGAGCACACATTTTTGCACCCTTTTTGTATCCAAAAGGATGGTACGCGAGTGTTCAGCCAAAGCCCATCAAGCATGTATCATCAAGAAGTTGAGCCAGAAGAGATCTTGGAAGACTGCTCGTTGCCGAAGGAGCCCTGTTACCGCATCAAGAAGATGGAAGAACCTGTAACCAGCCCATAGTTAGTAGATTCTTCGATATTCTGGTTCTAGCCATCATTACGACCAGTACCCCAAGAAGGCCCTCGCATGGCGAACTTCTTTGCCACATATTGCATAAATAGTATGGGTATTGGTAGGAGCGACAACTTACTACATTGCTCCCTATTTGCAGCATGGAGAACTTCGGGAAGAAGCCAGCCGGACTTCAAAGATCAACTGAAGTTCAATCAGATCTGGTCCGGACACTACAGGTTCACTGGATAGGCACCCGAAGCTGAGCTGGTGGTGGCGGTATGCCTATCATGCCATAAATTTTTGTGTAAATACTATAAATAGCCCGACTAGTAAATAAGTGTCGAAGGCGCTAAGTGTTGCTTAGGAGCTTAGGCACAAAAAAAAAAAAAAATGTCGTATGTGGATAGTCAGAGAAGAAGACAATGGGAATGACTTTGTTGCCCAATGGATAAAGGCCTGGGATATCTGCATTCAGACAAGCTAAATGCCCTACGAGCCACAAAGAATGTTGATAATTTATTATAAAATATATATTTATAAACTCAATTAACCATAGCCGTCCGATCCAATCTAATCCCCACCGTCCATCTTCATTAATCTATGCCACATCTAAAAGGTAATATCAACCTTAGAATCTAATTTAATCTTAGCCACACAATCAAAAGTGTAAGGCTAAAACCCTAAGAAAACCCTAGGTTAGATTATAAATAAGGGCATTTACAAATGATCAAACCTTAGAGATCATTGGTGAAGCCCTAGTGAAGTAGAAAGAGATAGAGCCTTTAAAATACAAATCCCTAGCTAGTCAATAGGACTCTTACTGTTCTACCCATCCCCCATATCTATATTTTCCAACTCGCCATCCTCTATTGTCGTCATTGCAACTTTCGCCCATCTATTGCATTCGTCGCATCCCCCAGATCTACTTCTATAGATTTTATCCTCATCGTAGGTGCTCTCCTAAGCTTGTGAAGCTCACTACAGAGCTTGCCAAGTGCACACCTGCACTTGATGCATTGTAGGCTTGCTCCAAAGCCTATGAGGCTCACTCTAGATCCTGAGAAGCTTGCACCAAAGCCTACCAAGTGTGCGTTCAAGCATACTGCAACCACTAAAATGTGAATTAGAGCCTACTGTGTCACACCATCTGCTATCAAAATTGCAACAAAAAAATAAGGAATAATCACAAGCAAGGTAGATATTTACTTGTTTTATTTTGTTACATGATTTTTATATTTTGCATGCCATTTAATCCATTTTTAGTTAGGGTTTACTGATGTCTGACGGTCTCACACTGTGGAGCCCTCATAGGTGTTATTAATCCCTTTCTCTATTTTTGTGTATGCAAATTTGTAGATTCTACATATTGTTGAATGACTGTTGAAGCTGGAGTGGTCTGGCATTGTATACTTTAAGCCCACTCATTCCATTGGAAGCGAGGACACACTATCCAAAGACACTTCATTGTTGTAGCTAGGGTTTTGGAGAACCCTAGAATTTTGTAAATCTTTGTATCAAATACTCACTGAGTACAGATTGTATCAAAAGGATTTTATTGGATCCCCCCGCTTATTGAATAAATCTATCTATTTTGTGCAATATTGTGTTTATTTGGGTCATTTGATTTCTTTATTGTTTAAGTGTCATGTTTTTGTCTTCAAAAATGGCGATCACGGTGGGATCCCACAAGGGTTTCATTATTTAATATATCTACCTTGCTAACTTATTTTATGTCTGTTACAAGAATTTTTAAAAACGTAGAGGTCATCAATTTTATCGCTAGGGTTTTTGAAGCAGTCTACAGCACCTTTAGAGATTACGCAGGTGTTCAACAACGTCTGTATATTATGTAGGTATTTTGGAGTGTTCATAGAGCATTCGAAAGCTCCTGCAGACAACCACAAGTTATCTACTATGCCTAAACGAGCACCCAGATGTGCTTGGCATCAATTTGAAGTAGAGCTAAGGCTTCCAAGTAGGCCCCATAACCTTGGTTTACCATTTAGTGATTTACATATTCTGCATTCTACTGCTATTTTTCGTTGTTTCTGGGTTTAACACTAAGTAATATGGGAAAGAATCCTTAGAAAATTACATTTATGTTTTGTGTGTGTTTAGTTGCACAAAATTCATTTCTTGTTCTAAATTTGTAGATCTAGGTGATTGTTTGCATTTAGAGTGCATATGAAACAAAAAAGCATCCTGGATTTTGCATTTTAGGGTTAAAGATCACTTTAATTTTGCATATCTAAATAAGAACATCTTGATGCATAAAGTAATCCTACCCTAGGCTAGCCCCTTTGGCAGAGAGGTGTACGAACCCTCCGATTGCTCTTGTGATTTTAATCACTTTTAGGCATGAGATTTTAAGGGTGTACTCTACGTTATTTAGGTGAAATTTGTGTCTTTGTGTTGGCTTCTGATTTAGATTAGTAAAGTTAGTAATATTTAATATTGTTTGCACACCATAGAGAATAAGATATCTAATAAAATTAATCATACACACTTGCATGGTTCACATTTTTAACAGTAGTGGTTGGATTTCATCACCAGCCATTACTTGAGATTTGGTGACAGTGGCAGTGATTTCCATCCACCAATATCTGCCCTAGAAACCATAGGACTACCCCCGAGCAAACTTGTTGGAGGTCATTACCAACAAGAATATCGTTGCCTTGGCCAGACTTAGTTTTTACCTTTGTTTTCTTTAAATAAGATTAAGCTACATCAAAACACACAAGCCAACAATTCTAAAAAGAATATCACATTAACGAGAGAAAATAATTAATGAACAAGGTAAGCCAAACACGGTGAAACCTAGGATTGATTGTTTTATTTACTTTAATTCTTGAAAAAGTTTTTAGTTTGTGTGATTTAGATTAAACTTTGAATATTTGGTTTAATTATTTTATGGTACTAACGAGACAACAAAAGGAAGTAATAAATCAAATTAGTTTAAAGGAAAATATTTCCTATGATCCTGCTACTTTGGTAGCCCCATCCAGTATAGTTCAGACTACTTTGTCTGGATCATCATATCCATCCCTACCTCAAGTAGGAAACCTTCCACACAATGTGGAAACAACCACCACCCACATAGACATGGACAAAGTGAGGGCCATCTACAAGTCCTCCAACTATGTCTTAGAACCCCTTAGCCAAGAGGGATTTGAAGAACCTGAATTGGCTACCGCACACCTTACCCAAGGATATCATAATCTAGGTTATGAATATGGTATACCTTCTTCCATGAGCCAACCAAAACAAATCCCAAGTGTTCCAAACACTTACCTCACATCCACCTATTCCAACCCATTGTATGAGGAGTATGTCAATGCTTCCTCAAAAATCCCTAACCACAAAGTTGTCACATAAAATGCAACTTGTACCATACCCATGTCTTCTCATCCATCATCATACACCCCTCCATTATCTCACTTAGCCACCATACCCATTTCTTCTCATCCATCATCATCCACATTCCCATTATCTCATCCAAACACAACCCCATCCTTTGATACATGGTCAAATCAAGAACTTACAGACACATTAGGGCTCATAAATAAGTTTCTTTCACAATGAACAAAAGGAAAAAACCAATTAACACAGATGCTATGACCCAAGTAGTTCCAAATCAACATCCACTCACCAATCAAAATCTGGCATGGGTTCCCCAACCTTCCATAGTGTCCATCCCTAATCCACCATCAATCCACACATCAACCACACAAATTACTATTGCCACCAACTAACCACACAACTCATTCTTCCATCAACAACCCCATCAATCATCCCCATCCCTCAACCATCAATATTCACCACACACCCATACCAATGCATTTCACAATACATGTTGGTCACACCCCAACATCTACCATCCAGCCCATAAACCAACTACCACACAATCCCAGGTCCTCACATTCCAGTAGAATATTTTAGATTCCAGGAAATACAAAAGCAAATTGATCAGTTGATGCAAAATTCACCAGGAATAATGAGTCAAAATCTCACATTAATCCAACTGATACATCAACCAATCCACCCTTCGGTACCATCACCACCGTATCTGTCAGATTTTATGGTACCAAAATTCGACAAGTTCAAGGGAACTGAGTATCCTAAGGAGCATGTGAGTTCATTTGTCCACGTATGTTTTTGGATTAGCAATGATAATGCTCTTATGCTCCAAACATTTCCTCAAACATTAGGGGGAGATGCCATTGAATGGTACAATCAATTGCCTACACATAGTATTTATACTTTTGATCAATTGATAGATCTATTCTTGGAACGCTTCGCCCTTAATATTAGAAATAAGGTGTCCTTATTAGATATGTATTATTTGAAACAATGGGATGAGGAACCTATCTATGATTTTAAAAACCGTTGGAGGACAGTCATAACCAAGTTGTCATTCTCCCTCCCAATGGAAGAAATTATCAAACGTTTTACCAAGAGTTGCTTAAAACCCATCTCTTGGATGCTATAGCTCAATACTTATAGAACATTTGAGGAGGATTTAGCACAGGCTAGTGCCATTGAGGAGATAAAAATCCAAGAGGGTGTCATGAAGCCTAAGAAGAAAGAGTGGCAAAATAGGGGCCAATACCGAAATAATCAAACTAGTCAAACCAAATCAACACAAGCCTTAACGGCTAACACAACTAATAAATTCAATAAAGTGGTCATGAGCCAGCCCATAATGGCTCAAAAGCCAGTGCAACAACAAATTACCTATCATGTGGTCCCATCAGTAACCCAAGCACCAATGGTACAAAACACATTGCAAACTATGGAACAACCTACCCGCTGCCAATTCAATTAGACCCAACGTCAATACACTCCTTTAGCGGAATCATATTCATACATATTTCAAAGGTTGTATGAGACCAATAAATTAGCCTTACCAGAAATTAGGCCCGATGATCCCACCAAAAGGCCTAAAAATTATAGAGAGCACTTATTTTACCCATACCATCGGCATAATGGGCATGATATCAATTCCTGCCATATGTTCAAAAACATAGTGCAAGACCTCATAGACCTAGGGGCCATTAACGTGGATAACCCCTTAGCTCCACAAGATCAAAATTTGGGCATATATCAGACATCTCTACCTAACCATGGGGAGGTTCAACATAATGTAGGAGGTAACAATCAACAACCACATCCTAATCAAGTAAATCATGTCCAACAATACCAAAACTTTGTAGGATCAGTCCATGTGGTCACTAGAGGGTAAAGGAAAAATAAACAAAATGCTAAACAACCTTCAAACCCACCACCCATCCAAACATCACCAAATCCATCTCCACCAATAAATCTATCCAATCCATCCAATCAGCCCATCCTTCATCCAATAAGGCCAGCGATAACTTTAACCAGTCGGTTAACCACTAGTTTTAAAATGGCATCGACCAAATTTTTTGTATATGATCTTATCCAACAATCCCCTAGGCATAGAGAAGCTTTAATGGAAATACTAAAGTCAATTGAGTTAGAATACCAAGACTCTAATGCCTTCAACAACTTTGTAGGGAGTGTTAGAACGTTCATGGAGCCATCAATTACCTTTTATGACTTTGAGGTAAAATTAGTGAATTTAGAATCAGTAGACCCTCTATTGCACATAATGGCCCTAATAGATAGAAAGCCATTCAAAAGAGTACTAATTGATACCGGCTCGTCAATCAATATCATCACTACTACTGCACTTATCCACTCAAATTACCTCCATCCCACATTTCTAAATCATCATTCACCCTCAAAGCATTTAACGATGCTTTGTGTACCATAGTTGGCATTGTTTTTTTACCTATAGAAGTAGGGTCTAGAATGTTGCACACCATGTTTCACATCTTGGAAGGAGCCATGGCGTATAATATACTCCTTGGTAGACCTTGTATGAAGGAAATGAAATGTGTTCCTTCAATTCTCCACCAATGCTTGAGGTATGTTCATGATGGAAAATTCCATTGCATCCTTGCGGATGTCAAACCTTTTAAGTATTGTAATTTCATTTCCAATCCTTATGAATCCATGTTACCTTCCAACTTGTAGCACCCTAAAATTGGCGCAGTTAAACCCTTAGTAAAAAGATAAAAATTTGAATTTTAACCCCGAAACCGCCCGTTAACCGCTCGCCTCATTTTTCATGCCATTTTTAGAATTTGTTTTGACCGTTGGACGATATCGTCGCCGATCAGACGATATCGTCCCAGATCGGACGAATTCGTCTGGAACAGAACGTCCAGACGATTTCGTCCCAAAACTAAATTTTCATAATTAGTTTCTGTTTCAACAGCCTCTCTAACTTGGGCAGAAGCGTGTCTGCGTAGTTAGAGATTCCTCCATTGGAGATCTCCCAGATTGGGATGATCCCCAACCTCCTAACCTCTCCCTAATCCTATATAAACTTGGGATTTTCCCAGTTTATCCCCCTGGAATTTTCCTGCAACTCTAGTTTTTTTATGCATTAGAACATCTTCGCCCCCATCATTTGCATTGTGTATTTTCAGGTTTTCTTGTAGGATTTTATTGTGTTTTAGCTGGAGGAAGCTCGGATCGTCGTAGGCGATTCCATATGATTTTGGATGATCCTGTCGAGATCGACGATGATCTCGTACGATTGCAGGCGATTTCGACTACAGTCTAGATTGGGGGCAATCAGAGCCCTGAGTTTGCATTTCTCATCCTTTCTTTCTTATTTTATTATGCATTAGTTTGATTTATTTCTATTCTGCATCCTGGAGTTCACCTCATTTAGCATAAATGCATGATAAAGTTAAAATAAGTTATTAAAATAATGCATTTCCTTTAAATTGTTATCTAGAGTTATCATTTAAGCAAATTTACTATCATTTCTATCATTTAGCATTATTCTTGCAGTTGCATTTTTAGTTTTTGGTGTCTGTTTCTATGATTGTAGGTTTTTGACGAATTCGTCAGGTCGACGATGATCTTGTCTGATCTCAGATGATCGCCTATGATTTGGGATGATTCTATACAATTACAGATGATCCTATCATATTCGAGATGATCTGGACTTCTACAAGCTTCAGAATCTTCATCAGACATCCGAAATCAGGTATATTCTTCTCTATCTCACATATTCTCTGTATTTAGGATTCATTCATGCTTTTTGTATTCATATAAATTGGCATTTTCATATAGAATAATTTAGATTCATTTTGGCCAACCTAGGAATATGAATGATTGAATATAAAATGAACACATCAAACCCATTCTCAACCTAGGCATGGAAACTGCCACTCAAAGTTTCCTGGTGAACCCCACCATCCATCAAAAATTCACCCTGATACCCCTCCCCGAGAGGCGCGACCTTCAAAGGGCCTCTCAATCCGAGGTATCGTCCCATCCTTCTCGCATCCCCCTTCCGGGCACGGATCCTTTAGCCTGAAGGTAAGGGTGTGAAAAATTTGGGTCGATACATTTTGGTGAACCCGACGTGAAACTAAAAACCTTTTGAAAACAAAACAAAAAAAAATATAAAAATATAAATGCATTATTAAAGAACATCTAGAATCATTAGAAAATTATTAAGTTTGCATATCATACTTAGATGGTAGATTATAATAAAAGATGAGTTGTCACCATAAATGTTGAAAATCAATTAACAGCCATAGAAATTACTTCTATGCTTAGAGTACCTCAAACAAATAGAGTCCAACCTTTGTGGGACGAACTTGATAGGAGATTGGGTATTATTTCATCTAGATCAACAGAACTTAGGCAAATTAAGAGGTTTGTCCTAGATAGAATCCTGGATCCTGATCAGGTGACTTTGTACCATGAACTTCAGAGAGCTTGCCATAGGTGGTTAGCCGATAAAAGAGCACTTGTGTCTTCCGAATTATACACCTTTGAGGAATACCTCGAGAACGCAGTTGTAGTACATAAATTTCTATCTCGTATAGAGGATCAAGAAGTCATTCTTACGGATAGAAAGAGATGGAATAGAGTTCCTAGAGCTGTGTTATATCGAGAGTATTGCCATGAACTTTATTTCTATAGGTCAGAGTCTGAAACAGATCATATCACTATAGCACACTTTATCAAATTCTTGAAAAACCATTTCCAATTTGAAGAGGAGCATTTCATGACTCTTGATGAACTTGATCCTATCAATGATATCCATAAACTATTTATAGAAAACTAAGTCATTCTTTTTATTGTTATTTCTTGCAACTAGTATGTTGTTTGTTATCTTTATAATATTATAAAAACATAAAAACAAAACAAAAATAAAAAAAAATCAAAACATTTTCTTTTAAGTATTATAGTAGGTATATAATTAAAATATATACCTCTCAAACCTATCGCATATATATATATATATATATATATATATATATATATATATATATATATATATATATATATATATTAAATCTAAGTTTAAGCACAATGCCTAGACTTAGGAATGGAAAACAGACTGAAGAAGAAGAAGATTGGTTAGGAAAACCATTAAATAACCCAGATGTCCTTCCTGAAGATCAAATTCCAGAAGAAGGAACCCTAGACCAGCAAGAAGAAGAGTTTGTTGTAGGAAATGAACAAGAAGAAACTGTTAGAGAGGAAGGATCCTCATCCCCTAAAATGTCTCCGGGAGGAGCTATTACTTTTGAGAACATGGAACAATTCTGGAAGTTCATCAATACTAATATTGGTGTTCTTAATAGAGTAGTCCATATGGACAAGGATCGAATTAGTGACACTCAAGCAACCCTAGAAGAAGTATTTCACACATGCACTAATCCCTTGTCCTTTGTTGATCAAGAAAGTGATCAAGCTGGACCATCCAATTTGGATATGGCCGCTATAATCCAGAACATGCAACAACAACAGGTTACCCAACCACCTAAAGTGCCTGTTAGCAAGCCTAGAGTCATTCCCGCACAAAAGAAACCTTCATTCACTGCTCTATTTCGCCAAGCTATTGATCAACATACCTCAAATCAACAAAAGCCCAAAACAAAACCAAACACCAATTACCAACAATCTGGGATACAACATAATACTACTACAAATCTTCTTCATAATACTCTTCCTACCAACACTTTACATAATAGCAATATAGCATCTAATCCTTATGTCACGCCATCATACGCTCACAAATCCCATACTCATGTGCCACCGAACCAATATGGTGGACAAACTAGTAATCTTGAAGCCATGGTGAAACAATTAGTTTCCCGCATGGACCAGATAGATCCCTACCGTCCCTCGTACAATTATCGAGAGATGTGTAGTCAGCCTTTAGATCCTATAGTCGTAGCACAACCATATCCTAAACACTTTCCTATGCCTGTCCTGCCCATATACAAAGGAACCGAAGATCCCATAGAGCATCTTCGTATGTTTAGGATAGCATGTCATGATATATCACATGATGACTTGTTATTACTAAAAATGTTCCCGAAAAGTTTAGGAGGAATGGCATTAGAGTGGTATTATCAATTACCCACTAATTCTTTGAGGAATTTCGAAGAAACAACCGAGTCTTTTGTTCATCAATTTAGTGCCTACATCGAAAGGCATGTGACCATTAAAGATTTGTACAACTTAAAACAAGACAAAGATGAATGTTTTGCTGATTTCCTAGCTCGGTGGAGACAGTTGATAGGAAAATTGCACTTTGTGTTACCTTATAGGGAGATGTTGGACATCTTTATTAATAATTTACAAGAACAACTATCCTACGAGTTATCAACTGCTACCTTGACCACCTTCGATCAGGCTATAGACTTAGCTCGAAGAGTGGAAGATGCTCTCATTAGGAGAGGTCAGCTTAAAAAGAAAGACGATGAGAAAACATCCAGAAATCAATATAAGAATAAACAAGTTGTGGGTGATGGAGTCACCGATAGCAGAAATATTGCTAATGTTAATGCTGCGAAGACAACGGAGAAGTTTATACTGAAACCTCCTGATAAACCTCCTCGAGAATTTACTAGGTTAAATCAACCTTTATCAACTATTCTACCACAATTATTAGAATGAGGTTTGATTCAATTACCAAATATCCGGGAACCTGATCCAACTATACCCGGATACAGAGCTGATTTACACTGTGATTTCCATAGAGGACCTGGACACGCTACCAACTCTTGTAAAATATTAAAACATAAAATACAAGACTTAATTGATAACAATGAGATGGAGGTGCAAGCCTTTCAACCTAAACAAAATCCTCCTAATAATGCTCAAAAGAACATCCCCCAAAATCAGAATCAGAATGCCAATCAGTCATTGGACATATTTCAACATCCTTTACCAAAACATGGCAAGGAGGTGGCTAATCAAATTGAACATCATAATGTTCCCCCTCCTACCCGATATGTAGGAACTATTAGTGGGCATTTACCTGCTCATGATCTGCAAATATTTGACACAAATTTATCCATGGTTACGACCAGGCCTCTACATAATATTCGGACACATGATCTTAGTGATACAGAATATGAGACTGAAAGTGATATGGAAATCACATCAAATCAATCGAATAGTTCTGAAGATGAATCGGATACTATTCACCCTATCACAAATTCTATGGTTTCGAAAGAACCATTTCCAAGAAGAGTCACTACTAGACCATCCTCTCACCAATTACTTTCTAATGAGCAAGCCATAAACGCTAGACCAAGACCCATTCATCATCCGCAAAATAATATTGTGGGTACCATCGGAGCTGTTACTAGACAACAGGCTCAAAACTCTCAACAAGATCAAATTCAGAATGATGGATCAGCTCCATTTGTTTTGAAAGTTCCTAATAAAGGGAATCATGCACCTAATGTTCAACCTAAACCTCCTTATAATATTAATGAACAATTATCAAATATTACAGCTAGAATTTCCCTTTTGGACCTTTTAAGATCTTCTCCTACACATAGAGATGAACTAATGCTCACATTAAGCCAAATGATGGTACCACAAGACATTCAACCTGAAGCCATGACCAATACTATAATAACTCGAGAAGTCGATTGTATTGACTTTCGAGATAGAGACATACCGCAACATAGTTTACATAAGGATAACCCCTTATATATTACTACCCTAATTGGAGATGTAGCAGTCAAACGAGTCTTGATTGATAATGGTTCATCTTTAAACATTTGCACTTTTGAATTCTACCAAATATTTGGGTTTAGAAGTGATGAAATGAAAAGAACTGATATGATCATAAAAGCCTTCAATGACGAAACACAAGAAACGTGTGGAGTTATTACCATCCCATTGCAAGTTGGTCCGAGAACCTTAGATACGACCGTGTTTATTGTACATTGCCCTGCATCGTACAATATACTCTTGGGTCACCCTTGGATCAACGTGATGCGAGCTGTTCCCTCAACTTTACATCAATGTGTTAAATTTGAATTTAAGAATCAGTTGGTTACCATTCATGGTGATCCTAGACCCTTTGATATGTGTGCTTTGGCAGAACCTGTTGGAGTTCAATTTTGCCCTGCTCTATCATCCACACATCCTAATTCTCATTATCCATCTAAACATGTGAAACACACACCCATAACATCATCTACTTCTTCTCCATCAATTCCACCTCTACATATAGCTCAACCATCCTCTGAACAAACCACATTAGGACCTCAGAAAGATCCTAAACCCACAACCAATGCTTCTTGTTCTACTCCTATAACTTCTATACCTATAATAGACCCATCTATCGACACCTCTACATTGTCTACATCCACCAAAGGCATATTTTCTACATCAGAAGATGTAGGAAATGTTCCTTCTACCTCTTACGCTCTTACTGACGAGCTCTTACCCGATTTATCTAAAATTCTTATATCAGAAAAAACAAATGCTTCTATGCAAGATTCCCTTATTTTAAATAATTTGCCACCATCTCCTCATACCTTGGGCCTCCCACAGCCTATGGGAAGTATTTACCAAGTCGGGAGCTGTGCTTTTATTTATAAGGGATATGACTAGGGAAGAATACCCAGAAACATCAAGACTCATTATGATGGATATGCTCGATGTTATTTTACTAATGAGTATATTAAAGCTAAACCTATAATGCTTAAATTGGGATATAAAGGGAAAGGTTTGGGACCTTTCCAGAATGGTATGAAAGAACCTTTTGAGGTAGAGCCGTGGCCCGCCCGATGTGGTGTGGGCCTATTTCCTAGTAAGGGTCAGCCCTTCCCATTTGAGGATGATGATCAACTCATATGTTACCAAGATTATTTGGATGAACGTGATGCTTTGTGTCTAACAAATAAGCCATCTACATGTAATATGCTATCCATAGCTTACCCTGAGATGATCGTTGAATCCGACGATGAGTTGGAGGGAGATATCTTCCATGATGTCTCCATTGAAGAATTATTACATAACGAATTTTATTTTGATGGCTCTATACCTAGTATAGCCCAGCTTGAGGCCACGACTCCTCAAGATGAATTATCCAAGCTAACCTTGGAAGAATTACAAGAATTGGGCGTTTCACCCGCCCCACCTAATTTTGAGAGAGATCTACACATGGAAGTAGAAAATGTCATAAAAATTAACATTGGAACCGAGGATAATCCTCACATAATCAACATTGGATCAGAATTGAGTCAAGAAAATCAGGATAAATACATTGCATTTCTTAAAGAATATGAAGATGTCTTTGCTTGGACATATGAAGATATGCCAGGTTTAGACCCTTCTGTAGTCATGCATCACCTAGTAGTCCATCCGGATGCTAAACCTGTTAAACAAAAACTTAGAAAAATGCATCCTAAAGTGGCCTTACTAGTCAAAGGGGAGTTAGAAAAACTCCTGAATGTTATTTTTATACAAGCCATTGATTATGCTGAATGGATCTCGAATGTAGTTCCAGTAACTAAGAAAGAAGCTACCAAGGTTAGGGTTTGCACAGACTTTAGAGATATTAATGTTGCATGCCCTAAAGATGATTTTCCTCTTCCCAATATGGATCAGATCATTGATTTTACTACTGGGAGTGGAATGATATCCTTAATGGATGGATTTTTTGGTTATAATCAGATCAGGATAGCTCCTGAAGATCAGGCTAAAACAACCTTTATTACCCCTTGGGGGACCTTTTGTTGGAAAGTGATGCCATTCGGTTTGAAGAATGCAGGTGCAACATATCAACGAGCCATGACTTATATCTTTCATGATATGATGCATGATATACTACATGATTATGTAGATGATATTATAGCTCGTTCTATTAAAGAAGATGATCATTTAGATGACTTGAGAAAAGTATTTGATCGGTTAAGGGAATATCTTATCCGATTGAATCCAACCAAATGTATATTCGGAGTTAAGTCCGATAAATTATTGGGGGTTATAGTTTCTTTACGTGGCATCAAAATTGACCCTCTCAAGATTGCGGCTATCACTGATATGCCCACACCCACAAATATATCTGAATTACGAAGTCTACAAGGTAAGCTTCAAGCTATCCGTCGCTTCATCGATAAGTTGGCGGATAAAACAGGACCCTTTCTTAAGCTTCTTAAGAAGGATGTCTCTTTCCATTGGGAAAATGAATGTCAGGAAGCATTTGAACTCCTCAAACAATATCTCCTTAACCCACCTGTACTTTCACCACCTAGACCTGATCGCCCATTTATCTTGTATATTTTTGCTTCAGATTTTGCTTTAGGAGCTATGTTAGCTCAACTTGATGATGAGAAAAGAGAGCGTGCTAATTATTACATTAGTAGAACCTTAATCAGTTATGAAACCCGCTACACAACATTAGAGAAGTTATGTCTAGCAGTCATATTTTCTACACAGAAACTATGCCATTATATGCTCAGTCAGAAAATGTATGTTATTGCTAAATCCGATCCCTTGCGGTATCTCATGAGTCGACCTTATTTATCTGGTCGCACAACGAAGTGGGTTCTTGCGCTAAGCGAGTTTGAACTCACGTTTATAGGACAAAAGTCTGTTAAGGGTCAAATCATAGCAGATCAATTAGCTGTTGCACCCTTAGAGTCTACCCATCCCCTCATCATTGAGTTTCCTGATGAATGCCTTAAACTAGAGGCAGACCATCCAGAGCAATGGTCCCTATACTTTGATGGAGCCCGATGCATGAGTGGGGCTGGTGCAGGTATTATTTTAATATCTCCATAGAAACATATTATACCTCTGTCCTTTAAATTAACGTTTGCTTGTACTAATAACACTGCTGAATATGAGGCTCTAATCCTTGGATTACGAGCTGCCTTAGCACTAAAAATTAAAAATCTATTAGTTTTTGATGATTCTCAACTTGTTATAAATCAAATTAATGATGTTTATCAGACCAGAGATGATAAATTGCATCCATATAAAGCATATGTATTACAATTAATATCTTTATTTGAGCAAGTTACCTTGGAAGCTATTCCTAGAACTAGCAACCGTGCGGCTGACGCTATGGCTGCAGTTGCATCTCTTTTACCCTTGGAGTTAGATGATGAATATGCTACCATCATTATTCATCGACTCCAGGAACCCGCTTCAAATAAATCATGCTTAGAACCTTTGGATGTGTTTCTAATCAATGAAACTACTCCTGAACTTTGGTACACTGATATATTCAATTTTCTTCAAAATGGGACCTTCCCTGAAGGTTTTAATAGAAACCAACATCGGTTATTACGTAGACGAGCAAGTCGCTTCGTAATAATTGGCAATACGTTATATAGGAGATCTTTTGAAGGTATCCTATTGAGATGTTTGAATCTAGAAGAATCTAGATCAGCTTTGAGTGAAGCCCATGATGGATCTTGTGGGGGACACTTCAGTGGTAGCGCCATTGCTAAGAAGCTCCTTAGGATAGGATATTTTTGGCCCACCATGGAGAATGATGCACATGATTACGTGCGCCATTGCGACAAGTGCCAGAAACACGCTGACCTTGTCCATGCGCCTGCACAAGAACTGCAGGCTATTTCATCTCCTTGGCCCTTTTCAAAATGGGGCTTAGACATCATTGGAAAAATCAATCCTGTGTCATCTGATGGACACAAATTCATCATAACCGCCATCGAGTATTTTACGAAGTGGGTTGAAGCTATGCCCTTAGCTTCTTGCACTGGAACCCAAGTTTCCAAATTTATTTTTAATCAAATTATTTGTAGGTTCGGAATTCCTGCAAATCTCATCTCGGATAATGGAACTTGTTTCAAAAATAAATATGTCAAGAAATTATGTCAAAAATATAAAATTCAACATCGTTGGTCCACTCCCTATTATCCTCAGGGTAATGGCCAAGCAGAAGCATCTAATAAAACATTAATTAAAATCCTCAAAATACTGGTCAATAAATCTGGCCGAGATTGGCACATCCAATTATATCCTGCTTTGTGGGCTTATCGAACTAGCGTTCGTACTCCCACGGGCACTTCACCTTTTGTTTTGGTTTATGGCGTTGAAGCTATTTTTCCCTTTGAATTAGAAGTTCCTTCTTTGGCTCTACTACTTCAAGATACTGAAGTAGGAGATGAATATCATGCTGGCAGATTTAGTCAACTGGAACTCCTAGATGAGAAGTGCATCAATGCTTTGGAGCATCTTCGTGCCTACCAAAACAAGCTTAAACGAGCATACCTCAAGAAAGTTCATCATCGATCCTTTGAGATCGGTGACCTTGTCTTAAAAGAAAATCAAAAAAATACTAATGCAACTAAAGACCTTAAAGGTAAATTCGAGCCCAACTGGCTTGGACCATATATTATCACTGCTAAATTTGGATCGGGAGCATACAGATTAGCTACCTTAGATGGTAAAGATCTTAAAGAACCTATGAACATTATGCATCTTAAACGCTATTATGCATAAATCTGGTCATTTCATCATTTGTATATATTTTGCATATTGTTTCATTTTTAGTAATTCATATAAAAATTTCAAAAACAGTAATATTATCTATTCTTTCAATTCATAAATTAAAACCAAAATATAAAAAAATCAAAATCATCAAAATCTTCAAAAACATTTTCTATTTTTTGCACCTGTCAATTCTTGAAGTATTGCACTTATATTTTCAATTATTTTGGATAAATTAGCATTTATTTGGAATCCCTCACTTTCACACTCACATGAATAAATATCTTGATTTTATTTGGTATGATTATTAATCTCTCTTATATCAAAGTCCACAGTTGAATTAAATAAAGTTTTGAGCATAGAGAACTGATCTTGTTATTTACTTAAACCAAGTATATCTTTTCACATTAAAATGATTTCATTGCAAATTCAATACGATGCTACATAGTAGAAGTGGTTTCTTGAGCGAAAAGTTTCCCCTGCTATCCTATCATGCACATGGTCTAGAATCTTTGAGAATTGACAAAAGGACAAGCTCACCCCTACCCAGAATAAAAATCCCTTGCTCTACAACCAATCCGAGCAAGTATCCCTAGTATAGGAAGAAAAAGAAAAAGAAAATCAAGAAAAATTATGAGAAAAAGAAGCATTATTTCAGTATCATTTTGTACCATTTCAGCAATATTTCAGCATTATCTCAGTGTCAAGCAAAAATACAAAAAGAAAAAGAAAAAGAGAAAGAAAAAAAAAAAAGCAAAAGCAATAAAATCCCTTTTCCCTACCCCTTGAAAAGAAAAGAAGGGTGAATGAGCTTGAATCCCTGGAATTCTCAATTATTCGAAAACTGTGAGGTAAGCCCCATAACAGGTGGTTTGTGCCCAACCCGCTTGGCCTTGGGTAACTCCTAGCATGGTGATATGTCTGTCACATTAGCGACCTTCTTTTGTACAGACCTATGTCTGCTTATGGATCAGCTAGCTCTTGATGACCCGACTTACATAGTAGTCTGGTACGGTTACATGCATATAAATCATGGTCAATGAACACTTATTTGGTTAATTCAAATTACTTGTATCAAATTATCTTGCTCAAAATTGGTGAATGAACAATACAATTGCACACACATTTGTATTTGAGAGATTTTGTATCATTATGATAGATCAAGATCGGCAATGAACTCACATATGCACATGGGGTTCCTTATAAATCTACATTTTGTCTTTGAGATAATTTAAAATATTTATGCAAATCTTCTGGAATGATTTCATTTTCTTATTTGAGAACATCTGTTTAGTATAAAAACAATTACATACATTTCTTTTCAAAAATCCAAAACTTCTTTCAAAACATGCAATAAAGTCACATTTATATATATTTTCGACTTTCGCAACGATGGTATAGTTCCTAAACCTAAACTGGAATTTTATGCCTAGCGCAAGTCCTCATCTTATATTTTTTATTTATTTCAAAATAAAAAATCAATTATGCAATAAAACTATTATATCAATTTCTTCTTTGGATTTCGTGATGATGGTATAAGTCTATACCTATAATTCTATGCCTAGCGCAAACCATTGTTCTAATTTTATTTCCCATTTATTTAATTCATAAAAACATATGGCTTAAATCATTATGTTACACAATTATGCTTTAAAAAGAATGAACACTGTTTCTATTTCATTTCATTATGTCAACATTCAATTTTGCAATGATGGTATAATTCCTAGGCAATTATTCAAATTTCTATCCTACTTAGGAATTTTATGCCTAGCAAAAATCATATTTTTAATATATTTCATGCATAATATTTTCATGAAAATCTGAAAACAAATCATCACCATCATCATTTTTCATCATCACAACACAAAGCCTTAAGACAGTCTCTTAAGCACTCTTTTACTTTTAGCAATATTTCTATACTAGGATTAGCTTGATGACCTAGCGAGCGGCGACTCCATGAAATGGTCATATAACAACGACAATGTCCTTTGAAATTATTGTTAGAAGTCCCTTTATTTTTCATCAAATCACACCACAAACAACCAATTTGTTTACATCAGATTATTTCATTTAAATTTTACAGCATGACATAAAATTATAATATTTCCAAACGACATAATTACATGAATCATCAATCAACAATTCAAACATTAAAGCATCATAAAACATATGCACAAGTCATATCACAAAAATATCATATATATATATATATATCAAAAATTATGTACATCATATCAAAACTGGATTGGTATGCCACAATCTATACCCTGGCATACTCAATCCTCTCAAAAATATATACAATCTATAGTCAATGAGCAGCTAGCCTCGAGAAGCCCTCGAGCTCTCAGCCTCATCTCCTCTCCCGCCCTGAGGTGGAGGAGGTGGCCCCATCGAAGTCCATGTTGTGTCGCGAGTCCTCGACGTCGATCATGATGATGTCCTCGATGACCCCATCATGATAGGCTCCACAATAGGGGCTGGCAGCGGTATCCTCTACTCCTCTGGAACCACATGATAGTATAATCCCTGGTAGAACATGGTCTGAGCAATAGCCCATGCTAGATCCTGAGTGCTCGCCCCTCCGCTCCGAGCCCTGAGTCATGTAGCCTCATCCTGAAGTGTCTGCACCTCAGCTCGAAGGTGGGCATTCTCTGCCCGGAGAGCCGCCATCTCGTTGCTCTCCCCTACCTCGACACCCTTGCCCTTATCGAGCGATGGTGGCCTCTCCCTCTACTGAGAAGGGAGTCCCTCCTCCCTCCTCTCCTACTATGGTCTCTTCGAAGCTTGTGGCACTCTCCAGCATCTCTCCTAAGGAGACCGTCGTTGCTCCCTCCCTCCATGACCCCTCACTGCATCAATGGCAGCCTGGCACCGCCTCCCCATCCATCGCACAACAGCGTGCATCGGACCCTATGCCCTCATCATCCGAGGAGGGTGGATGCCTACGTACCAAGCATCATACCCATCAGCAACCCCAGCATCATCCCCATCCACTAGCTGAATGGGGGCATCATCCATGTCCTGACTCTAGAATCATTGCATATCTAGAGCCCCGCTCAATGTAGTATTATCCTGGATAGTCCGGGAGTACTCATAATCCCTGAGAGAAGGGATCCCCTGTTGAAGACCGAACTATCACAAAACTTGGTCATAGCGATGGAGCTCTACCTCTCCCCACTCCATCCTCAACCAGAAGACTCGCTTGATGCGAGCCAACTCCTGTCCATCCTCTCCCCACCCTGGATGCTCTCTCCATGGCCTCTAGGTGATCTGGTCAGGGATGAGGTCATCTAGTAACCTCCGAGACATCGACAGATCTATCCATCGTTGTGACCCTCTCTGGAGCCACCAATAGAAAACTCGAGGTCTCTCTCGGTCAACCCCTATCAGTGGAAGCCCTATCGGCCTCTGCATCGCAATGTGCTCCCAACACCAAACCTGTAGTAGCGATGTCAAAACTAGACATCGACCTCCCTTGTATACGACCCCATGTAGGATCCTATACAAGCGACATAATACAAAGCTGCCCCATGCAAATCTATACCCGTGGTCTCTCATGTCGTAGACCACATCTGAAAGGAGCCATGGTAATCTGCATCCGCTCTGGTGGCATAGCAGAAGACCACCCACTACCCCTACCAAAACTTGAGTCAATCGAGATGCCCCAGGCATCTGCCTCAGTGCCTCGATGTTCACTCCGCCCTTCTCCAAGGTGAAGCTAGGGTCACCGCACAATCTCATCATGGCATGGCCCTGATTGGCCGTAGGAGTCATAAACCGCCCATGTATGGGGATCCTCAAGATCCTCCATACATCCTCTAAAGTGGGAGCCATCTCCCCTATCGGTAGTCAAAAGTAGGATGACCCCGGATACCATCTCTCTGCTAGGGCTGTCAGTAGCCCCATGTCTATAGGTATTTGTGGCATCTCTGCCACATGCTGTAGTCCGACCTCTGCTAGTCGGTCTCGCTTCGCCTGATCGAGCATGGCCACGTCATCTCTGAGACCCCCGTATTTCCATTCCTGACTCTTTAGCAATCCCCTCTACAAAATAAACAATAAAACAACAAAATTCATTAATAAATAGTTATTAAAATCAATTAAAAGCAATTAAAACAATTTCATCTCATAAAAAACATGATATCATCCATTATTGGATGATATCATCCTAAATTTAGTCAAATCATCCTTAGTAGGATGAAATCGTCTCCGATTTCTCAATTTGGGGATCGTCCCTTATTGGACGGGATCGCCCCTATTTCGTCGATTTTGCCCCTAGACGAAATCGATGATCTAGGGACGATTTCGACGAAATTGGGACGATTTCATCCCGACGTCGTCGACGGCCTAAAAATGGCCGTGATGCCCCAAAAATAGTCAAAATTCAAGTAAAAAATCAAATAAATCAAATTAAAAACATGCTACATTAAGTTTAGATCCTTACCCGTAGCCCGCGTCGGACCTCTGTCGATCTGTGCGTCGTTTCAACCATTTCGCCTACAGAGCTCTAAAACAGAGAAAAGTGAACAGTAAAAATGAATTAGGGTTTTACCCTATTTTTCTTAATTTTATTTAAAAACAATAAACATTTTTTTAATTTTTGCTTTTCTGCGCTTTTACCTCAAACGTTCGATTTGGGTAAAAACACGGAGGGGGCACCATAGTAAGCAGTCGTACGATTCGACCTAGAATCATCGTCTAAAAAATGGAATAAATTTTTGCTTTCTCGTAAAGCGTGAAGAACTCGTCTTTAACGCATTTTCTTCGAAAAATTTGCTAAAGAGGGGGCAAAATGTAGCACCCTAAAATTGGCGCAGTTAAACCCTTAGTAAAAAGATAAAAATTTGAATTTTAACCCCGAAACCGCCCGTTAACCGCTCACCTCATTTTTCATGCCATTTTTAGGATTTGTTTTGACCGTTGGACGATATCATCGCCGATCAGACGATATCATCCCCAATCGGACGAATTCGTCTGGAACAGAACGTCCAGACGATTTCGTCCCAAAACTAAATTTTCATAATTAGTTTCTATTTCAACAGCCTCTCTAACTTGGGTAGAAGCGTGTCTGCATAGTTAGAGATTCCTCCGTTGGAGATCTCCCAGATTGGGATGATCCCCAACCTCCTAACCTCTCCCTAATCCTATATAAACTTGGGATTTTCCCAGTTTATCCCCCTGGCTGATTTTCCCTGCAACTCTAGTTTTTTATGCATTAGAACATCTTCGCCCCATCATTTGCATTGTGTATTTTCAAGTTTTCTTGTAGGATTTTATTGTGTTTCAGCTGGAGGAAGCTCGGATCATCGCAGGTGATTCCACATGATTTCGGACGATCCTGTCGAGATCGGCGATGATCTCGTACGATTGGAGGTGATTTCGACTATAGTCCAGATTGGGGGCAATCAGAGCCCTGAGTTTGCATTTCTCATCTTTCTTTCTTATTTTCTTATGCATTAGCTTGATTTATTTCTATTTCTGCATCCTGGAGTTCACCTCATTTAGTATAAATGCATGATAAAGTTTAAAATAAGCTATTAAACAATGCATTTCCTTTAAATTGTTATCTGGATTTATCATTTAAGCATATTTACTGTCATTTCTATCATTTTGCATTATTCTTGCAGTTGCATTTTTGGTTTTTGGTGTCTGTTTCTGTGATTGCAGGTTTCTGACGAATTCGTCAGGTCGACGATGATCTTGTCTGATCTCAGATGATCGCCTATGATCTGGGATGATTCTGTACAATTGCAGATGATCCTGTCATATTCGAGATGATCTGGACTTCTACAAGCTTCAGAATCTTCATCAGACATCCGAAATCAGGTACATTCTTCTCTATCTCACATATTCTCTGTATTTAGGATTCATTCATGCTTTTTGTATTCATATAAATTGGCATTTTCATATAGAATAGCTTAGATTCATTTTGGCCAAACCTAGGAATATGAATGATTGAGTATAAAAATGAACACATCAAACCCATTCTCAACCTAGGCGTGGAAACCGCCACTCAAAGTTTCCTGGTGAACCCCACCATCCATCAAAAATTCACCCTGATACCCCTCCCCCGAGAGGCGCGACCTTCAAAGGGCCTCTCAGTCCGAGGTATTGTCCCATCCTTCTCGCATCCCCCTTTCGGGCACGGATCCTTTAGCCTGAAGGTAAGGGTGTGAAAAATTTGGGTCGATACACACCAATTTATTCTTGGTGCCATCATCAAATACATCTACATAATCTCTTAATATGCCTTCTTCTAATCCATTGGCATCCTCTTCTAAAGCTCCTATCATAGAGGAGCTACCCATCACATCACCTCCTCAAACATCCATTTCTTCTTGTACATGTGGTCACAATCAGTCTACTATTAGCACATCATACATCACATCTATCTCTTCTTCTACAACCACTTCTTCTATTTCATCATTATCCCATCCTCCATATTCTAATTCCACACCGCCATCCAATCCTAATCCATCGGTTGATGTTTCACAAACGAACTCTCAGATTGTGACATATTTAATTCACCACCACCTATAACCAATCTAGAGCCATCTGAATCCCCACCATCAACCATGCTAGCCTAATTCAATGTCCACATCACCAATCCTGGTATAGGCAAATATGTGGTCCAAGACGTCACCATCACACCCCTAGCCATTCCAATAGCCAAAGATTTTGGACATCCCCGAGACTGTTCTTTATCCATAGGTACTGTTTATGACATGAGTGCAGCTCCAAATAGCATTAACTTTGTTTATGGAGGGTTGGATTGCTCAACTGGGGAAAACCCACCCGAAGAACCACAAGAGCCTAGGCATGCCAATATATCTAACATAAGGATTTTCATGCTCACTACTTTAACATGTTCAATTGGCAAGGTCAAGGTCTAGGTTCCCATGAGCAAGGGATGCATGATATTTTAGAGGTCCCATATAGAGGCACCCATGATCGTTCCAGTTTAGGCTATACCCCATTGTCTTCCACTCGCTTCTCTTGAGCAAGCCTTTAAAAAGCTTAGCCTCAATGATGAAGATCACCCTATCCACCCATTACCCTCAACATCTTCTCTTGAACAAGCCCTTTAAGAACTTCACATCGACGAAGTAAACGAGGATGACCCCATCAACTTCTCATATCCTACATTTGATTCCAACGATGAAAGTTATGAAGAATTCGAATTCATGCCAAACGCTTCTGACAATTCTAAAGATGAGTCACATCCCATTGTCCCCATCACCCAACATGAAGAGTTTGTTAGAATTAATGTAATGTGCACTATGCCAGTTTGACACTTGTCAGTTTCATTGACAAGTGTCATGTTCATCATATAGGCTTATGCCTATATATTGTAACCCATTAAGGACACTTATTCTAGGGACTGTAGACATAGACACCCTAGACTCTATCCGAGGTTTTTTCCGGATCTACTTCTGAAGACTACAGACGAAGACACTTCAGAAGATTCTCTTCTATTCTTCTTTCTTCTTCTCCTCCATATTTGGATCTATGGCTCATTTTATTGTATTGAGTGCATTTTTGGCAGAGACCGACACTCTTATATGGCTCGTTTTTCCTTTGTATTAAGGTGCATTTTTTGCAGAGACCGACACCTTCTAGATTGAGTTCACCATGAGGAGGGACTTTATATTCATGGTGGATCTAGTCAGTGACCTACGAGTGGCAACATCCTCTGAGGATGACCTGCAGAGGCAACAGACCCATAAGTGGCTGACCCTGAGGCACCCATGATGACCCTGAGGCACTTAGATGGCTGACCCAGTGGCAACAGACCCATGGAAGTGGCTGACCCTGAGGCAACATACCGAGATGTATACACAATGAATCTAGCATTATTCATAGTTGGAGAGCCAAGCACAAAGAGCACGAGCCTAGACCAAATCAACAATAAAATAGGATGATAGGTTGCTTTTAGAGAAGTCAACATTAAGGGGGAATGTTACCTAATGTTGACTTGTTTTTTTCTTTAGTTAGGATAGTGCACTTTAAGGGGGAATGTTAGAATTAAAGTGCACTATGCCTCTATTTTGACACTTGTCAGTTTATATTGACACTTGTCATTTATCATATAGGCCTCTTGCCTATATATGTAACACATTTTGTATCAATAAAATCCCATCAGTTTTAGTCCCAATAGAGTTTTACCTCCAAATATTCCCCATCCATCATCCCATATTCCGTTTGCTTCTTCCATAAGAGCAAGCGGACTCCCTAGGAAATACACCTTGAGCCCCACACATAATCCAAGAAATGTAACATATGTACATATTTCCAAAAAAAATTCACATAGGTATGCACACATTGCATACATTCCATTTGCATTTACATTTTTACATGCATCTTCACTTTTTGCATTCATACATTGTTTCATTCGCATACATTAAATCATACATATTCCATTGCACTATACAACTTCCATTTGCATATCACCACTCCATTACATTAGGAATATACATTTGCATCCATCCCATCCTATGTTCAAAGATCTGGCATAGTAATGATGATATGGCCATAAAAAAAAAGTCAAGTTATAAAAATTTGGGGTACCTAGTTTGAAACAATCATGCAACTTTTGCAAAATACATAAGCCAAAAATACCATATGCCAAAATCACAAGGCCTATATTTTTAGTCACTTAGCCATTACTAGTGTAGCAAGAAACATCCAAATGGATGTTTGATTTTCTTTGGGACCAATACCACACTTTACACACTAATAATTTGTGAGCATGGCCAATCGATCACAAAATAGTCTTGAGCCAACCACATTCTATAACATCTTAAAAACATTATGAGATAGGGGGGATTGGTACCATACTTGGGTAGTACCTTGAGGTGAAAAGGAGATATCCCTCACTTGTCCCATCATGCAACATAGTCCAAAAATAGTGGTTTTCACCACTACCACCATTGCTCCAAACATAAACGTAAAAACATAGAGTAGTAAGGATAGGGTCAAAATTCTCATCACACCTCGGTTGAGAATATGATTCCCCAAATCTCTATACAAAATTAACAAATAAAATTCCAAATACCCTTGATCCCTAAAGTCATAAGGATTCATACTACATTCCCCTGACCAGGATGGGTAGTCATACTAAATTCCTAAAATATCAACCCCATAGGACTATGGAGTGAATCTCCACCGGGGCTATAGACGCTTGTCTGGCATTGGAGTAAGCTCATGCGAGGTGACATGTATCTACTCCAAAAAGAGAGACCTTTGACCACACATAAGGGAATGCTAGCCTCTGGGTCATCTCCATAACAGGTCATGCCTAATTTAATCATAATGGGTTAATGAACTTCACATGCACACACATTGGTGCTTGATTGGATAGGGTTATTGTCATACTCAAGACTTGGTAATTGAACCTCACTTGCACACACATCTGGTCCTAAAGAAAGTCATACAACTTAGTGAGTTTGGTTGATGACACTAGTATGTTTGAGTCTTTGAAAACCTTTCAATATTTCATATCAACATCCATATCTTCTTCCATATCAACATCCATGTCTTCTTCCATATATGCTTCCATATCAACATCCATGTATTCATTAAAAGTCAAGTTGTAAAAACACCAACAAATTTGGTACCCCCGATTGCCAAACAATGGACAACAAAAATGGCCAATAAAATTTTTGAACTATAAAAATATCATTCGAACACTATGCATTCCTTTCATATAGTTCAAATTCATTATACATTTACTTGCATTAATCATCCATAACACATGTCATTTAGTTGGCATTAATCATCTACATAAACATCATTCATATACATGTCATTTAGCTTGCATTAATCATCCATATAGTCATTATGCATACACATCATGATTAGCCTACATTAAGTATCCATAAAACATTCAACACAAATTGCATAAAACATAAAAGCATTCACAAAAAAGATGACACAAATATATAAAATGCCATGTATATATATATATATATATATATATATATATATATATATATAATCACATATATAATGAATGCCAAAAAGGCTACAAAGGAGCACCAAGGCTCATATACAAAATAGTGCATCTAAGCACTACGTTAATTTCCATGAGAGAACCCCTGAGACCTAGTAGGAGCCCTCGGCCTAGTACTCTACCTAGACTCAGTATGCCTAGATGACTCAGCCATAGAAGAATAAGGAGGATCCAACAATGTAATATGGTTTTGCATACACATCCTCCAAGGAATTTGCATATCCCTCACTAGCCCACAAATACCATAAGTCCATCTGATGTCGATGCTTCTTTTCCAATATCTCTTCTTGAAGTCATGTGACCATAGCCTGGTCACTAGCCACAGTTATCGCCCACTTCACATCCAATCGAGCTATAGTAGCCTATGACTCCCTATGAGTCTCGAGCATAACCTTGTGCTCCTCACGAAGCTGCTCCAACTCTGCTCATAACATAGCCACCTTAGATATCTCACCCATCCCATCATCATCCTCCCTCTCCTCCTCTACCAACCCCATATCTAGTGTCTACTGAGCTGATCCCCTCTATCGTCTTTGACCCATTGATCGCTGAGCCCTCATCCTCTTTAGAGTCACCCCTGACCCCAAAGTTGTCGCCTCATCACCCATAATATTTGGTACCCACCTCCTCATATCTTTGCCCAACCAACCATCAAGCCTACCTCACCCGATGCAGCTACTCCCCATCACCATCCCATAGGGCTCCATGCCACGACCTCTAGGCTACGTTCACTTGAGTCAACCCTAACCACATATCTCGATACCACTGGCCGATATGCACCTCCTGACTCGATTGATATTCCTTAGCCACTGTCCATTGCCTAGCATATGGCTCCCCCATTTACCATGACTCACATGGCAACCCCTCAGGTTGAGCCATAGAAAAATTCTCCCAATACCAACACTGTAGGAGGAAGCTGCATCAAATCCTCTTCCTCTCCCTCTGAATCACCTCATATATCTCTTGGTATAACGGTGCCAATAAGGTAGGTGCCCATGCATACTCTTGGGGATCCCTCAATAGATCACTAACCAATCCCAATAGGTTCCAAAGGAACCTAAAACCAGTGCTATTAGGTAGCACTATGTTCGCTAATACGAACATGATCAAGACTGGTAGTGTGTCCAACTCCCTCGCCTTGTACATGCTCAAATAGCATATACCCCCATCTCCCATTTGGACCTCCCACCATTGGTCCCAAAGCATTTTCTCCATCTCCACCTTCTTATCATGACCAACTACCACCCTCTCCCCTTCTACTAGCACCTTGAGAATGTGGTATACATCCTCAAGCATAACAATAGCCTCCCTAGTCGGTAGCTAGAATGTACCCCTATCAGGATCCCATATCTCTATCAGTGATGAGAGTTATCCCTCATTGGCCCTCACCACATCAAGCCTAGCCACACCCTCTAGGCCCACCTTCCCCAACAACTCCTAGTCATCAATCGTCAGCTTCTTCCTCATACCAGGAATGAGAGGAGAAAACCAATGTCGAGGCTCTATGTCCCTCAACTCCAGCAATAAACAATTTTATTAATACTATTACAAAAAAAAAACAACAAAAAAATGCACAAGAGATAAAGTGTTTTTAAATATTACTAGGTTGAATGATGCCTCAGCTCTGCTAGCAGCATTTGATCCCTCCACCACCATAGCTTCCATGCAAATTCTCACTAGCCTCACTAAGCTCACACACCCACTCCACTCCTCAGACGCAGCTTCTCAAAGTTAGAAATGCACAAGTGAGCCTCATGAGTCACTTAGAAAGCTATTTATAGCTTTCCCTAGTGCATTTAGGTGCAGGTCTATGCCTACAAATTTGCAGGCTTGCCTGGGCACCTGCAGGCGCACCCAGGCGCTTCTGCACGCTTTTGGGACACCACAGGTGCAGCTGTGTGCTTGGCAACAAAATGTCACAAAGACAAAATCAATCAAAATGGTAGCTTAAATCCTCCAAATTTCACCAAATTTCATCCACACATCATGCACATCCTAAAATCAAGTTTTGTAAAAACAAAAATTGTTTTGCAAGCATAATTTTCAAGAATAAACCAAATCTTCAAAATACGCTAATTGAGGCACAAGATGCAGCAAAACAATCCAAATTTTCATAAAACTCACATCTGATCATTTTGCATTACATTCTCCATAATCACATACAATTGCACAATTAGAGTTAAACGAACCTCGTATCTAGTAGGTTATTCTCTAAACTTGGCAATTGCAGTGATGGTCATCCATGAGATTTGGTAAGATGAATAATATACAATAAGGATTTTTGACAATGATCATCATCCATAATCACATCATCAAATATCACAATCACATTTGGCACCTCACATTTTGAGTACAACTTTATGAACAATTTGCTCAAAGGCGATCATTGATGCCCTTTTTCGTGGGGCACGAAAACACAGATAATCAGAATCATTTGACAACAGTCACCATACAGGACATATCGGTAGGTTGATTAATTCCATTATGGAATTGGCAAAGAAATTTCCACAATCACTACCCCACCCCTATGTTGACTTAGTCATCATGCATCTTCATAAATTGCATACTCAATGACGCCATTGCGACATCTTATTCAACAACATCGAATCATCCCAAAGTTTGGGGTAACCATAATTTGATTATGATTTCCCATGATAGGATACATCTTACAATCACATGGTATTATACACCAACCCCTTTCCCACCATTGGGGTATAAATGATATCACATTTTACATCATTCATATCATCCAAAATCACATGGTATTATACACCAACCCCTTTCCCATCGTTGGGGCATAAATAGTATCGCATTTTACATCATTCATATCATCTACAATCACATGGTATTATACACCAACCCCTTTCCCACCATTGGGGCATAAACGATATCACATTTTACATCATTCATATCATCCACAATCACATGGTATTATACACCAACCCCTTTCCCACCGTTGGGGTATAAATGGTATCACATTTTACATCATTCATATCGTCCACCATCACATGGTATTATACACCAACCCCTTCCCACCATTGGGGCATAAAACGGTATCACATTTTACATTATTCATATCATCCACAATCACATGGTATTATACACCAACCCCTTTCTTCCACCGTTGGGGCATAAATGGTATCACATTTTACACCATTCATATCGTTCACAATCATATTGTATTTCACACCATTTATTCATCACTGGCACACATTCACCACATCATTCATTATTAGCACAAATCATTTTTTTCAATTGGCTTGTGAGATACATTTGTAACTCATTCACCAATTGAGGGGGTAAGCTACAAAATTTCAAAAAATATTTATTCTTTTATCTTCAACATCAGTGCTCAAATCCAACGATAGAGAGAAGCTGCTTTTGTGCCCATAGCCCAAGCAGGTGTCTCGTATTTTTGCACCATATTGTATTTCATGCAACATGGTACAAAAAGGGACATCTGTAGACACCAAATTACAGCCACTAATCCTCCATCCTAACCATTCCACCACCCACTTGTCCACCATACACCTTTCCCACCAATTATTTGGCCCAATTCCACTTTTCCTGCCTTCAAAAGGCCCACTTTAGCCCTTTCCCACCATTTCCTAACCCAATTGAGATTATTTTAATATTATTTTATATTATTTTATATTTAATATAATATTTTATATTATATTATAATATATTTATTATAAAATATATATTTATAAACTCAATTAACCACAGCCGTTCGATCCAATCTAATCCCCACTGTCCATATTCATTAATTCATGCCACATATAAAAAGTAATCTCAACCTTAGGATCTAATTTAATCTTAGCCACACGATCAAAAGTTTAAGGATAAAACCATAAGAAAACCCTAGGTTGGATTATAAATAAGGGTATTTGTAAATTTTCAAACCCTGGAACCCTGATATTAGAATTTGCATCTTGAAGAGATCATTGGCGAAGCCCTAGTGAAGTAGAAAGAGATAGAACCCTAAAAATCCAAAGCCCTAGCTAGCCAATAGGACTTCTACTATTCCAGCCATCCCCCATATTTATCCTTTCCACCTCGCCATACTCCATTACCATCACTACAACTTTTGCCCATCCACTGCATTCGTCGCATCCCCCAGATCTGCTTCTGCATATTTTATCCTCACCACAAGCACTCTCCCGAGCTTGCAAAGCTCACTGCAGAGCTTGCCAAGCGCACGCCTGCACCTATTGCATTGCAGGCTCGCTCTAGAGCCTACAAAGCTCACACCAAAGCCTACCAAGTGCACATTCGAGCCTACTGCAACCACAAAAATGTGAATCATATCCTATTGCATCATGCCATCTGCTATCAAAATTGCCATAATAAAATGAGGAATCATCACAAGCAAGGCATATCTTTATTGGTTTTATTTTGTTACATGATTTGTAGATTTTGCATGCCATTTGATCTATTTTTAGTTAGGGTTTACTGATGTTTGAGGTTCTCACACTGTGGAGCCCTCATAGGTGTTATTAATCTCTTTCTCTATTTTTGTGTATGTAGATCTACAGATTCTACATATTGTTGAACGACTGTTGAAGTTGGAGTGGTCCGACATCGGATACCTAAAGCCCACTCATTCCGTTGGAAGTGAGGACACACTATCTGAATACACTTCATTGTTGTAGCTAGGGTTTCAAAGAACCCTAGCATTTTGTAAATATTTGTATCAAATACTCACTGAGTACAGATTGTATCAAAAGGAGTTTATTGGCTCCCCCCGCTTATTGAATAAATCTATCTATTTTGTGCAATCTTGTGTTTATTTGGGTCATTTGATTTCTTTATTGTTTAATTATCGTGTTTTCGTCTTCACAACAAGTATGCTTAATGAAAACCAATGCAATGAAGCTAGTTCTATGAATGTGAATGAATGAAGTAAATTCTATTCTAATGATATGAAATATAAATAAAGTAGAATAAGAGAAACTTAACACCTAAACCCTAGACTAGGTTTATAGGCCACTGTCCAGGACAACGGTCGCTAATATGAAATCCCTCTCTATTGACCCAAAGACTATGGGCTTAATTTTCTACTAATTTTAAATGATTACCGTGTGTGTATGGATGATCACCTCTTAGTTGGCTAGCACTTCGTCGCTCCTCAAAGGCGCTCCTATATGCTCTCCAGTCCGACAAGGCTTCACTGCGTATGCTCTCCAAGAAAAATCTCTCTCAAAGAAGTCTACTAAAAGATTATCTCTGGTCTCAAAATTGATGATTATTCCTTTGGTGCTCTCAGGCTTGCACCTTATAAAGTGTGTGAAATCCTAGGTCTATGTTCAAAACCCTAGGATTGAATCCCTCATGCATAGTGAATGTTAGCATGAGAAGATTTTGTCTTTTCTATGTTTTAAATACCAGTTAACTGAAGTCTAAATTTAGACTTAAGTATCCCATGTGAACTGATCGTGAGCATGAGAAGTTTTGTCTTTGTCTATGTTTGAAGGCCAGTTAACTAAAGTCTAACTTTGGACTCAAGTCTCCCATGTAAACTGGTTGTTAGCATGGTAAGTTTTGTCTTTGTCTATGTTTGAAGGCCAATTAACTAAAGTCTAACTTTGGACTCAAGTCTTCCATGTAAACTAGTCGTTAGCATGATAAGTTTTGTCTTTGTCTATGTTTGAAGGCTAGTTAACTAAAGTCTAACTTTGAACTCAAGTCTCTTATGTGAACTGGTTGTGAGGGTTAATGCAAAGTTGTCCTCGCTCATTTTATTGCATGCAAACTACCACTTTCACCTTGATTAGGCTTGTTTGTCGGTAAAATGCTTTTTATGACTTAGCCTTTATCATCTGTAGTGACTAAGATTTGGTTGTTGTCATCTACAATGGCTAAGGTCTGGCCGCTCTCAGCTTGAGTGGCTAGGATCCAGCCGCTCTAGTTTATAATGGCTAAGCTTGGATGGGTTAAAACTGCCATTTTGAGTGGTTAGGACCATTGATTGCTCTTGTAAAGGTCCAAAATTGGACATATGGTCTTCATATGTGCTCATATGAGTAGCCTCCTAAACATGACACATTTTAGGTGTCTACAGATGCCCCTTTTTGGGATGCGTTGTGAGTAAAACACAACACAAAGCAAAAAAAAGTAGATCACCTAGGGCAATATTGTAGGGTGTGTTGTGATCATTGATTTGATCAATATTGGATGCCCCAAGTCATGGGCTTGAGGGACATATTGTGAGTTGACCAAAGGGCTTATCCCCTTTGGGGATTTTGTGAGTTGACCGAAGGTCTTATGCCCTTTGGGGCATTTTGGTTTGACCAAAGGGCTTATGCTCTTTGGGGCGTTTTGGTTTGACCAAAGGGCTTATTCCCTTTAGGACTTATCCCCTTTGGGGAATTTTGGTTTGACCAAAGGGCTTATCCCCTTTGGGGTATTTTGGTTTGACCAAAGGGCTTATCCCCTTTGGGGCATTTTGGTTTGACCAAAGGTCTTATCTCCTTTGGGGCATTTTGGTTTGACCAAAGGGCTTATCCCCTTTGGGGCATTTTGGTTTGACCAAAGGGCTTATGCTCTTTGGGGTGTTTTGGTTTGACCAAAGGGCTTATCCCCTTTGGGGAATTTTGGTTTGACCAAAGGGCTTATGCTCTTTGGGGCATTTTGGTTTGACCAAAGGGCTTTTCGCCTTTGGGGTGTTTTAGTTTGACCAAAGGGCTTATCCCCTTTGGGGTGTTTTGGTTTGACCAAAGGGCTTATCCCCTTTGGGGTGTTTTGGTTTGACCAAAGGGCTTATCCCCTTTGGGGCATTTTGGTTTGACCAAAGGGCTTATGCTATTTGGGGTATTTTGGTTTGACCAAAGGGTTTGTGCTCCTTGGGGCTTTTTGGTTTGACCAAAGGGCTTATCCCCTTTGGGGTGTTTTGGTTTGACCAAAGAGCTTATCCCCTTTGGGGCATTTTGGTTTGACCAAAGGGCTTGTGCTCCTTGGGACATTTTGGTTTGACCAAATGGCTTATGCTCTTCGAGGATTTTTGGTTTGACCAAAGGGTTTGTCCCCTTTGGGGCATTTTGGTTTGACCAAAGGGCTTATGCTCTTTGGGGAATTTTGGTTTGACCAAAGGGCTTATGCCCTTTGGGGCATTTTGGTTTGACCAAAGGGCTTATCCCCTTTGGGGAATTTTGGTTTGACCAAAGGGCTTATGCCTTTTGGGGAATTTTGTTTTTGACCAAAGGATTTGTGATACCTTTGGGGCTTTTGTTAAGTTGACCAAAGGGCTTATGCCTTTTTGGGAATTTTGTTTTTGACCAAAGGGTTTGTGATACCTTTGGGGATTTTGTTAAGTCGACCAAAGGGCTTATGTCCTTTGGGGCATTTGTTAAGTTGACCAAAGGGCTTATGTCCTTTGGGGAATTTTTAAGTTGACCAAAGGGCTTGCATCCTTTGGGGCATTTGTTTTTTACCAAAGGGTTTGTGATACCTTTGGGGCTTTTGTTAAGTCGACCAAAGGGCTTATGTCCTTTGGGGCATTTGTTAAGTTGACCAAAGGGCTTGCATCCTTTAGGGAATTTGTTAAGTTGACCAAAGGGCTTATGCCTTTTGGGGTATTTTTTTTTACCAAAGGGCTTGTGATACCTTTGGGGTCTTTGCAAATTGATTGCTTAACTATTTAATTTTTTTGACTAGGGGAGGTATGATACCAATATTGCCCCAGTTGATGTTTAGAAATGTTTTTGTTTTGATTTTATGCTATGGATGCCATGATGGATGCTATGCCAAGATAATGATTTGATTATGCTATATGTATGCAATGTATTGGTGACATGTGCTAGCTAGATGATGGACGTATGCTTTATATGGTATGACTTAGATGTAGATGGACTACTTATGATGTATGCATTTATGGATGCAATGCTTATTGTTAAATGCATGTTTAATTTTGATTTAATTGTATGCATCTTAAATTGTATTGTTATGATATGATAAATGAAATGTGTGAAATGCATTATGATGGTGATCTAATGTACATGAACATGTATGCATTTATCACTTAAAATATAAGGTATGCATGTGATATGAGTTTAAAAATCTAATGGGCGACACCACAAAATGTATAAAAATCATGAATAAACAATAATTCTTATAATGAGACTTAATCATATAAACATCAAATATGGGGTGATATGATGTGATATGTATGTATGATTTGATGGAATGATTTGTTGCTATGTAGGAATTTTTGAGGTTTTTCCTGAGACTCAAACACTCTAGTTACCCTATCAACAGTTGTGTACTGACCATACAAGACTTTTGAAAAGTGAGGCTTTCATTATGAACCTAGATATTCATTATCCCTATGTGTGCAAATAAATGTATTTAGATAGAACTCAAGCATTTCCTCTGATTTCAGGCGGGATTCTTTTAGCCCATTGCTAAGATCAGGGATCCTCAAGTGTTCATATGATCCTTATGTTGGACTTAGTTGGATTATACCACTAGGCAGTATTGTGTTACCCAAAGCTAGCTCATCCACATGCAAACATTGGTCTACACAAATGCAAGAAGCTATTGTGGTAGACATATCATCATGCATAAGGATACCACCATTGTCAAGCTGGTTGTACACCAAACCTATAATGGGGATCACCTTCTAGTTTTATACAATGTTGAGAATTCTAGGGATTCAAGCTCCATTCCCTTCTTTTCTTCATTTTATTTGGGATACTTGCTCATGTTTAGTGATGAAAATCACTGTCTATTTTTGATTGATTTTTTTTTTCTTTTTGAGAAAGGGATTCATGTAGTGATGATAATCACTATTTTCTTTGTTTTTGTTCTTTTGAGTACTTTGAATTTGTGCTTGGGAATATTGAATTTGTGCTTTGGAATCTTGTATTTGCACTTTGTTTCAGGATTTTTGCTCGTTTTGATTTAAGTAAGGGATTTAATTGGGTAGGGCAAAGCTTTTCCTTTTGCCAATTATTAGCACCTTTAAACCGGTCGCATAGGGGGATAAGCAAGGAAAATCCTTTTCGCTTAAGGTAACCTAGACCACTCTTGCAACTTTCATATTTTCCTTGTACCAACTAGGATTCTAGTGTTTTAATTAGTGATGGGATCATGAATATCCAAGGTATTATCACAACTAGACCTTGCCCTCTACTAATCAAGGTGGCTTTCTACAAAAGCTGATAAGACCACTAGATATGGTTGAAAGACTAGGAAACCTCAGTATATTTCTTATAGCAACACAAAATGGTTGTGTTGAAAAACATAGTTACATACATGGGGGATGGATGCTGATGGATTTTTGATGATGCAATGATTGATGTACAAATGTGGTGTCATTTGTAATATTGTGAACATATATGTATCTAATGTAAATGCAATGGATGCAAATGAATGTATGCAATGCAACTATATGAATGTAAGTGTGGAATGCAAATGTTTTTGGATTTTTGATGCTTTCAATTGTTTTTGAGTTTTTTATTATTTTGAATGTTTTTGAACTTTTGATTTTAAATTGTTTTTATGTTTTGCTTTTGACCAAAGGGCTTTAATATGCCTTTGGAGCTTTTTGTGATTTGATTTGACCAAAGGGCTTTAAGATACCTTTGGAGATTTTTGTGATGTGACTTGACCAAAGGGCTTTAAGATGCCTTTGGAGCATTTTGTGATGTGATTTGACCAAAGGGCTTTAAGATGCCTTTGGAGCATTTTGTGATTTGATTTGACCAAAGGGCTTTAAGATGCCTTTGGAGCATTTTGTGATGTGACTTGACCAAAGGGCTTTAAGATGCCTTTGGAGCATTTTGATGGAATTTTGACCAAGTGGCGTGGATACCCTTGGAGAAATTTTGATTAATTTGACCAAGGGCTTTAAGATGCCTTTGGAGCATTTTGGGATGTGAATTGACCAGAGGGCTTTAAGATGCCTTTGGAGCATTTTTATGGAATTTTGACCAAGTGGCGTGGATACCCTTGGAGTATTTTTGATTAATTTGACCAAGCGACATAAAGATACCCTTGGAGCATTTTGATTAAGTTGACCAAGTGGCTTAGAGATGCCCTTGGAGCATTTTTTATTAACTTGACCAAGCGGCATGAAGATGCCCTTGGAGCATTTTTGGTTAAGATTTGACCAAGCAACTTAGAGATGCCCCTGGTGCCTTTCATTTTTTATTTTACTATTTTTTGATTTGTTTGGAATTTTATGATTTCTATTGTTTTTGAATATTTTAAAGTTATCTGAATGTTTTTGATATTTTTATGGTGTTACAGGGGGAAGGTATGATACCTTAGGTGCCCCCAGTGTGCATGTTGCCTACTATAATGTAGTCATCTTGCTTAGGAAGAGTGACAAAAATTAGCTCTCCCAATTGGGGCACAGACCTCTACAGGGTACCCCTATCTTGATGAGATGAAATGAATGAACCATCTATGGGAAATGCCCCACTATCTATGAGGTCTTGAACTACATATCTAAATACTTTGCAATTGCAAATACCATACCCCTCTATCCGGTGATATATGCAGTAATGGTACTCCCTATAACCCTTGGGTTTAGCTTTGTTTGGGTATAGAGGCTTTATGTCAAGTAAGGTGATGACCTTAGCTTCGTGTAGCTTTTAAAAAATATCTGACATAGACTCATTTAAAGGAGTCCAAATGCGTTGTTGCTGCTTTGATTGTTTAGCATGCTTAGGCCTGGTATGAGGACCAAGTTGAGCCCTAGGTATGTCACTTGTTGGCTTAGGGGGCTCTTGTTGAGGCTTCTCTTGTAGCTGCCCAAGAGACAATTTGACCTTAGATAAAGGTTGCTTTTGTCTCTCAAGTTGGTTCATGATAAAGTGCAATGCCTCATTTTGTTTCTCCATTTGTGCCTCTATATTATAGAGGTGATTTTGCATATGCTCCAATACTGATATGACTTTCATGTGTATTTCTAGTGATTGGTTTGAAATACCATTGTCTATTGAAGGAGGTGATAAAGTAGGTGCTAAAGATACACTAGGTAACTGTAACTCACCCATTTCCTTTATTTGAGTTGATGTGGATGCTTCATGATGATCCACTTTATTAGTGGTATCCACATGCTCATGTTTATGACTTAGTTCATGTTTCTGTTTCACTTCGTAGTGTTGCATTGTACTAGCTTTGATACCCCCTATCTGATGTGGGGGGAACAATTGTTCTTGTTCTTGAGGAGGCACCATGAGAAGTGAGTTAGGGGTGACTAATGCCAATGGTTTTGATCCCTTCAATGGGGAAGCAACATCTGATTGCACCACATCTTGTTTTATCTACTTTAGAGTAACTTAGTCCTCTATATCACTATTTACCATTGCCACAAAATTTTGAGAAGGCATTTTTTCTTGTGTCTCATCAACTTTCTTGTAATAATTTAATGGCTTAGGATCATGGGGGACCACATACACTTGTCCTTGATGTATGAATTTTAGGTTTTGGTGCACTATGGAAGGCATGCATTCCATATACCTTATCCATGGTCTGCCTAGCAATATGTTGTACTATCTCTCACCCTCCAATATATGGCACAATGTAGGTATCATCTTTATACCAACCTGTATAGGTAGGATTATTGTGCCAATTTTTGGGGAAGTAGCATCATTGAAGGCCCTCAATGTAAATGTTGTGTCCTTAATGTGTGAAGGTGGCAGATTTAAATGCTTCAAAGTTGTAGCTATGATGATGTTGATGGATGACCCAGTGTCAATCAAGACTCTCTTGTATGGAATTCGATTGATGCTTACTATGATGTGGAGCGAAGGATCAGGTTCATCCTGAGAGATTGTCTTAACCTCCTGCCTATCAAAGGCAATCATAGGGTCCTTTTGTAAGTGCATTGAACTTATTGTTGGTGTGGAATGTGATAGATTATCAGCTTTAGTTGACTTTCTCGATATGTTGGGTTGATCAAATAATTTTTTGCTTCTTATTGTAGTTTTGATCATACCTATAAAACCCTCTTTCGGTGGGGCTATGTGCACATCATTGATGTGCTCAACTTTATTGTTGTTGCCCCCATGATTGGGGAGAATATTGTTGAATATGTTGATGTTTTGCAATGCATTCTTATCCAACATATCCTACACTATATTCTTGAATGCAACACAATCCTGGATATCATGGCCATTTTTTTGATGGTAAACACAATAGAGATCTTCCCTATACCCCTTAGGTTTGGGGTAATTAGGATCCAGGATGCGCTCCTTAGGCAAGTTTAAAACCTTGGCCTCGCAAAGGCGATTGAAAATTGATGCCAAGGATTTAGGAAATGGTGTATAATTACGAGGGGGTTGTTTCTGTTTGTCCCTTCCTTGATTCTTGTTGCATTGGTTGTAATGCACAGTTGGAGGTTTATCCTGATAGTTCTCTTGTTGTTGGCTTTGTGTTGCTTTTGGAACATTTAACACAATCTGGTTGATGTGCGCAGGTTTGGTCTATTGTGATTGATGTTGTGTACTCTCATTCCATTCTTTCTTGCTATAGAGCTTTAGGTCTCCTTCTTCAAGCTTTATATCTTCAATAATCTTGGCTTGAACCAAGGCTTCTTCGAATGTATCATACTGTTGTAGCTGTAATAGTAACGAGATGTGCTTAGCACAACTTTTTGTGAACATTCATATTAGCTCTTTGATTAGGATAAAAAATGACAACTTTACCATGATTTTATTTCCATATATCCCCATAATCCATGACTGGATCATCATCATACTACTTTAGGTTGGCCAAGTCTGAGAGGTTCACCTTCTTCTTATCACCAAAAGAGAAACGTTTTAAGAATGCATTCACTAGTTGCTCAAAACTGGATATGTTGTGCTTGGGCAGTTGGTTGAACCATTGAGTGGCAACACCCTAAAATGTCATAATGAAGGTTCTCAGCATAAGGGCATCACTCTCTTCTAGATGAAAGCATGCATTGATAAAGTTGGTGACATGTTCTTGTGCATCCTCTTCACCCTTAAATTTTTCCAGCCTAGGCATCTCAAAGTGCTTAGGATATGCAGGGCTAGGAACTGATGGGCACAATGGTTGGTTGTGTATCTTACTCAGTGTTGGTTGGTGCCCAACTGCATCTTGCTTCTCAAAGGATTTGATATTTTTAGTGAGTGCCTGGAATGCCTTTGAGGCAAGGAGTTCCTCTTCTTGTAGGCCCACTCATGGTGGTAATGGAGGTAACCCTTTATCCACTTGTCTTGTTCTATGCTCCTCCCTCCTAAGAGGGGATGCAAGGTGTGTCTGATTCTGATCTACCATGTTTACCTTTTCCCCACTAGGTTTATTTTGTTCATGGTTTAAGTGGTGGTTTCATTGTGGGATTTATTCTTGTCTAGTGCGCCCTTCTCTTGATGAGTCATTGTGTTTATTTCTTTGATGATTATTACCACTTGCTTGTAGGTTGAAATGAGCCAACTGCTTGGCTTGTTCTCTTAAGCACTGCTCATGTTGGTGTAGAAGCCTTTATATTTGTTTGTCATGTTCGAGAGCTTCCACTAACTCTCGCTCTTTATGCAATGCATTTTCTAACCGTTGCATGTGATCAAATTGCGCTATTATAGAAGACTCATGTTTTTCTGATTCTGTTCTTGTGGTTCTGATTCGCAGATTCCTCGAAGAGGTTTCTACTATTTCTTTGCTCTTGCTAGCTAATGTAACTTGTTCAGTGTATTTTTTATGTTGATAAGTGCCTCTATGGTCAGACTCTATATGAGCTTTATGGGGTCACTTTGAAGCATCCCCAGGTTAAGTGGTGTGTTTAGCAGTCACACTTCGTGAGATTCCAGATGCAGAATATTCTATGGCTATGGTTCTGGAAGTCGGTCTTGAATAAATTTGATCCCACTCATCTAATTGATCTTGGAGCATTTGCTCTCTAAAATGTGTGTGACCCATGTGACTGATTTGCTCAATTTTTTGTACTGGGTCTATGCCTCTGCAACTCCGTGTGAGGGTTCTTGCCTATTTTGAATTGCATAACAAGGTTGACAACTCTCTTCCCTCTATCTTGCCCATCATTGGGCTAATTTGAACTCTCAGTGTAATGAGATGTGTTGGGTATGGAACCTGATTCCCTCTCTATATTGGAAGTCTCACTCACCATGGGAGGTCTCCCAGCCATAATTTTTGTTATAAATTTTTTGACTTTCAAAAAAGGTTGTGGGTTTCATATATTTCTTTGAAAAATTAGGGTTAGGTTGATTACCCCAACAATGAAGAAACACACCAAGTAGACAATATGATTATCTATTTTTAAGGATTAAATATGTATCCTAAGAACTTGTTTTAGTGTGTTTTAGATGTGTTGTTGCTTTTTATTTCTTGCTCTTGTTTTGGATTTAGAATGAGGAGACTCTTTCATAGTGGGAATCAAGTACACCCATGCCAAACATGATTTTCTCAAAAGAGATTAGGGTACACTGCTTAAGACCCAGTGGGGGGTTCGCCTAGCTCTTCCACTCTAAACCAATGCTTGTTCCAATAGTGGGAGATAGTTTGAGCAAAAGTAACTTAGTACCACTATGAAGAAGTTCCTTAATCTATTTCTATGAGAATCTAGGGGGCAAGTCGGTGGAAGGAGGTGAATTCCATCATCATCGGACTGAATTGGGGGTTGGTGATGAAATACAACTCCCCAATGTTTAAAATGATATGTGCGAGTGTGTGTGATTCTTTTTAGATTTTGAAATAGAAAGTGATGCATCAACCAACATTCATGACTACTTTCCTACAATGCCTAAAAAGAATGTTTCATTTTTAGACAAATGCATCTATAACTAGTCTATATGATTTTAATGCACTCTCCTATTTTGTGATGAAAACAACCACTGATTGGGCCACATGCAAGCAAACCAAAACACAATGGCCTAGCACATTGGAGACTAGGGTGGACCTTATAGGCAGAGGTCCATTGTTCCTAGCAGTGCCTAGAGGAAATCTAAAAGAAACCTAGGAAATGCAAAATGTAGTTTTTATTTCTCTTTTTCTTTCATTTTTCCTAATTAATCTATGTTTATGCTTGCTATTTTTGGAAATAAAATGCAAAAAAAAAATCATAGAATACAGGGAAGGGGTACCAACCTTGAATCCCACTCACATGATAGAAATTATGCCCTCTGCTACACTTCTCTACTGGTCGTTGTTGATCAGAGCGGTTGATTTTTGGTTATTGTAGATCAGAGCGGCTATTGTTTGGCCACTATCACTAGGAGCGGCTAATTTTTGGATGTTGTAGACCAGAGCGGCCAAACCTACACACAAAAAATCTGAATTAGTAAGTTGGAAAAAATTAAAAACTTGGTGGGGGTCCCACCGTGATCGCCATCTGTAGCGACCCCGGGACGCACACACCGCTTACTATCTACTTGCAATATTATACCCAAAATGAAATGAAAGACCATGAAAAGCATACAACATGGAAGTAACAAAGATAGATTTATTTATTTGTATTAATACCCGATTACATGTTGGTCCCTCTTAGGGATACCCATTTCAATACAATGAATTACAAATGAGTAAAATGTCCCCTCGCAAGGGGTGGTGCGCTTTTAAAGGCTTCCCGATTCCGCACATGGAAATGTATGAGGGCTTATAGATGCCTCCTTCTCTAGGTCTATTTCCTAGAGGGATCCTCTTGCTCTTGTATGTTGTGGATTTATCCAGTGAATCTGTGGCCCTATAAGCAATGAAATAATAGGACACACTTAGATGTCCGAGATTGCCTCCCTCGATGAGGTTGTTAGTAACAAGTATGCTTAATGAAAACCAATGCAATGAAGCTAGTTCTATGAATGTGAATGAATGAAGTAAATTCTATGCTAATGATATGAAATATAAAGAAATCAGAATAATAGAAACTTAACACCTAAACCCTAGACTAGGTTTGCGGGCCATTGTCCAGGATAGTGGCCGCTAAGATGAAATCCCTCTCTATTGACCCAAATACTATGGGCTTAAGTTTCTACTAATGTTAAATTATTACTGTGTGTGTATGGATGATCACATCTCAGTTGGCTAGCACTTCATCACTCCTCAAAGGTGCTCCTATATGCTCTCCGATCCGATAAGGCTTCACTGCGTATGCTCTCCAAGAAAAAGCTCTCTCAAAGAAGTTTGCTAAAAGATCATCCCTGGTCTCAGAATTGATGATTATTCCTTTGGTGCTCTTAGGCTTGCACCTTATAAAGTGTGTGAAATCCTAGGTCTATGTTCAAAACCCTAGGATTGAATCCCTCATTCATAGTGAATGTTAGCATGATAAGATTTTGTCTTTTCTATGTTTTAAATACCAGTTAACTGAAGTCTAAATTTAGACTTAAGTATCCCATGTGAACTGATCGTGAGCATGAGAAGTTTTGTCTTTGTCTATGTTTGAAGGCCAGTTAACTAAAGTCTAACTTTGGACTCAAGTCTCCCATATAAACTGGTTGTTAGCATGATAAGTTTTGTCTTTGTCTATGTTTGAAGGCCAGTTAACTGAAGTCTAACTTTGGACTCAAGTCTCCCATGTAAACTGGTCGTTAGCATGATAAGTTTTGTCTTTGTCTATATTTGAAGGCTAGTTAACTGAAGTCTAACTTTGAACTCAAGTCTCCCATGTGAACTGGTTGTGAGGGGCAATGCAAAGTTGTTCCCGCTAACTTTATTGCATGCAAACTGCCACTTTCACCCATGATTAGGCTTGTTTGTCGGTAAAATGATTTTTATGACTTAGCCACTATCATCTATAGTGACTAATATTTGGCCTCTGTCATCTATAGCGACTAAGGTCTAGCCCCTCTCAGCTTGAGCGGCCAGGATCCAGCCACTCTGGTTTACAACGACTAAGCTTGGATGGGTTAAAACTGCCATTTTGAGTGGTTAGGACCACTGATTGCTCTTGTAAAGGTCCAAAATTGGACATATGGTCTTCAGATGTGCTCATATGAGTAGTCTCCTAAACATGACACGTTTTAGGTGTCTACAGAAATATTTATTTCTCCTAATTAAATTATTTACAAAAATTTAAATATCAAGTATTGTAAATTGAAAATAACTTTGAATGATATTTTTCTTTAAAAATTTTGCTCCTTATATCTCGTTGTAATTTATTTACTAACCTTAGCACCTTATAGCTCATATAAACTCAATTAACTTATGATATAAATTACCTTCATTTGTATGGTCATTTATAATGTTGTAACAACTTATCCTTAGTGCTCTCACAAGTATATCTTTGTGTGCGAATAGACCTTAATGACTAGTAATGATAGAATTCCTTTCTGTAAGAACTACCCACGTTGTCTATGGTGAAATCAAAATAGTATTTACTCTAAGTTACAATTGAGATAATTTGTGGTTTTGATTGTTCCTCGGTGACCTTCACTAGCTAGTATTTCCACGTGATCTTACAAATGATTGGTGATTCTACCCAATGGTTGTACTCTTTGATATCTATGATTACTGTGCATAATTAAAAAATTACCACTGTAACAGTTATTGTAGTGGTTTGACGTATGTAGGCCTAAAATTTGATAGGCATATGATCATATTTTTTATTTGAAATTGTAAATTATGGTTTTAATTTTATAGTTACCGTAGATTTCTACTTGCTATTTTTCTTAGAAACTGTAAAATTTACAGGTAAATATATTTAAAAATCATAGATTTTACTTATCATATACATATATACATTAGATGTGTGGAGTAAGGGTAAATTCTTAATAACTAAACTAAAAATAAACTTTCTTTTTATTCATAAAATAAGTTGTGATCGGGCGAGTGGGTCGAGTGGTGAATTAATTTATCTTTGGGCAAGTGATGCAAGTGGTGAATTAAGTTGTCTTCGGGCAAGTGGGACAAGTGGTGAATTAAGTTGTATTCGGGAAAGTGGGACAAGTGGTGAATTAAGTTGTCATGAAGTGACTGGGGTGAGTGGTGAATCAAATGATAGGTCAAATATTTATTGCATTAATATTGCCAATTTCCAAAAATTAAAATTTTCTTGTATTGCAGTATAGCTCCTCACCAGCCTTTACATAGTATTCCATAGAATTTTTTTGAATCTAGTGATATCTAGTTAACTTAGCACTCTAAAACATTAGTTTATGCAATATTTCAACAATATTAGCAACAAATGATATAATATGGGCAACATAGGATTCGTCTGCATTACAAAGTTTATTGATAATGGAGTAGTACACTTGAAATTCTAATCACCACACATAGGCAATGTCTAAGCTAGATATTACTTTACAAATCAAGGAAGACCTAAGACAATACATTGCTATGAAGTAGCAAACCAACATAATTTTTTTAATAGAAAGCAATTGAATATTTATTATATTATACAGTTACGATATGGTTTAGAAATTTAGAATGGGATATCAGTCCTGGGCATGCAGAGAGAGGAGTGACCATCTCACAGGAGAGTTTCAGCACCTCTGATAGATCTACCAGATGCTCAAGTGATTTTGCGAACCTTAGTGCCTCATCCTTACTACTATCTAGTGCCCACCATCTGACAACCCTCCACATTTGCACAGTCCATTAAAAAATTGAATATTAGCTCTATTATCATGCTAGGTTTTAGTTTTCACATTAGCTCTATTGTGGTGCTAGGTTTTAGTTTTCACATTAGCTTTGTTGCGATGCTGGGTTTCAATTTTTACACAACTTTAAAGGTAATTTTTTCACTTTCATGTCGTTCTCCCTTCACTTTCTCGATGCAAAAAATACACACATAAAATTGGACAAATTCATGGTCTGATGTGTAGCAACTTAGGTTGTTTGTGGTGTGGCATTTTCTTAAATATTGGTTGAGGTGTAGCATTTTCTTAAAACTAGATATAGCAGATGATCTGATGTGTAAATTTTGTTGAAATAGTGCATAGACCATATTTAAAAAATTGTTTATTTTCACGAGTGTCTAGACCATATTTAAAATAAAAATTGAAAGGCAAATAAAATTTTAAACTGTAACCTGAAAGTCTATAAAAATTTTAACCATCATAAAAATTTCTATTGACAAGTATTTTTTTTTGAAATTCTAAGCTTGGACGTATGTCACACTCTCCTACGATCAAGATATTTGAAACAATGATTACTGTGTGGATGTTCCCAATTTATTGCACATGTATTCAAGAGCTTTGGTAATCTTCTTTATGTTAGTTCACAACCTTCTTCCTTGGTCGAATGATTCTGTAATGGAAATATGTATTTTGGCATTGTGTCTTCCTTATGCCACTAGGCTCCTTCTCCAATGATGGTTTCTACTCAGTGCTATTACTAGGTTATGTGTGTGACATTCTCTTAGTCCTCTTAGGTGATGCTCCTCTAATGTTTACTTTGAGATGAAATATATCTCCTCCAATGTAACTTCTTTGCATGTAAAGTGTAACAACTATCATTGTCAAGTCTAGCTAGCATTGTTAGGTCCAAGTAATGTGTTACTTCTTCTTCAAGGTACTCAAATACATGCTACACATTGCACCAACTGGTCTTAAGACAACTTACTTGTAATGATCGAATGTAACATCTTCAGTATAATTTGTAGATACCTCTTTTGGAGTTTTGTAGTCTACACCCTTAGCTATGTGGTTGCTCATTCTATTAGATACTTCCATAACATTCCTTGTTACACACTATTATCTAACCTAGGTGTATTTATATACTTTATGATGCTCTAAAATACTTCACCAGATTTCTTCTCTTCAATCATTTGATGTTTATTGCTATGTTGATGTCAGTGGCTTGAATAATTCCTTCTACGCATGTTATCCCGAGGTCTTCTAGATGTCTTCAAATAATGACACTCAATCCTTTCTCATTTTTTAAATATATTGATGCTCATTGAGATTTTCCTACCCTTAACATTTGTGGCTATGCATGCACCCTTCGTGCTGGTAGTTCTACTTGCCTAGTCTTACTTTTGAGATGGTGGTTTCAAGAAAAATAGTTTACCCTTTTTGGATGACAATGATTTGCACTATGCAACCTATGATTTTGAATAGAGTCTTATTTTTATTTCAATATATATATATGGAATATATCTAAATAAAAATTTCTTATGTGCAGGTTTTGCCCTGTAGAAACTATCTTTTGCACTTCCTTGAAGACTTAAACTACGAAACCTTCTCAAGCAACTTCTAATATTTGAAATTGGTTCTTGATAACCTTAATAATAAACCAAATATAAAATTTCAACTAATGAACCTTTTGCACCTAAGTTGCATACCTTTTCAACCTTAGTTTGATGATGAAGTTCTTGGTGATTTTTTCCACCCAATTATTACCCTACGTTGGATGAATTTGTAGCTCTTCCTTGCTATCCAAAATATATCCTTTTATCATCTATTTGTATCTTTGAAAATGATTACTTTGCTTCTAGGAATTGGTCTATATTGCAGCCTTGGAACTCCTCTAACTTACTGCTCAATATTTCTTATGGATCCTTCTCGATCTACCGTGTGCTCTAATACCACTATTAGCTTTTGATGGCTATGTAATGATGAATATGCAGCCACAAGTAATTAAATAATCAAGTAATGTTATATCTATGATAATGGATAACTAATAAGCATGGAAATAACATGATAAACTTTTGAAACAACTCATGCAACAACCATCAATGAATTCTCACAAAAATGGAATCTTGATACAAAATCTCTCTATAGCATACTAGTGCTTTCTATATAGAATTCATGCTTAGCTACAATGAGCCATATATATAAGAATATAATTTATTTGGAATTTAATATACCTAATTACCTTGAGGACACATGTGCTTCTGCATGATAGACACTTGTCCTTTTACATCTTGCACATTCTAACACTTGTGCATTTATTCCTTCTTCCCCAAGTAACTCCTAATCTAATAATATACCTAAGGTGGTACATAGACATGTACCTAAATAATGTAATATACTCTAACTCTATAATTCTACCCATATTATTTGGCATTCAACATAGGTTGGATGAAGGTATACCTCAAAATTTGATGGTATTCCCAATAAATAATGTCTTCAGGCCTTTGGGGTATGCACCACTATTACCAATTCTAGATCATGTATAACATAGTTTACCTTATGCTTCTTGAGTCTTCTAGACTCATAGGCCACTATATCCTCTTTCTATGATAATACTCCACCCAAGAATTAAAGGGAAGCATTAGTATACATGGAAAAATTCCCAAGAGGATCTAGTATATTAAGAATTGATGCCATTGCTAACTTATTTTTTAGAGTCTCAAATGTAGCCTCACACTTATCCATCCATTTGATCTCTTTTCCCTATTTCTAAAGTTTGGTGATTGAATAGGTAACTTTAGAGTAATATCTCACAAAATGCCTATAATAGCTAGTGAATCCCATGAAATTCCTGACTTTTATCACATTTTTTGGTGGAGGCCAACTTAATATAACCTCAATTTTCTTTGGATCCACAAAAATTACTTTTTTCAAAATGATGTGCCCCAAATACTGTACTTGCGAGGTATAAAAATCACACTTGGATAGCTTTCCATAACGTTGGTTCTTCCTTAGAAATTCCAACACTAGCTAGATATGGTGGTCATGTTCTTCTTTAGTACAAGAATAGATCATAATATCATCCAAGAATACCAAGATAAACTGGTCTAGATATTTTTTCAACACATTGTTCATCAGATTCATAAAATATACTGACACATTCATCAATCCAAAGGGTAGCACTATGAACTTGTAGTGTCCATATCTGGTCTTAAAGGTTGTCTTAGGGGTATCCTCTTCCCAAATCCTTAGCTAATGATACCCTGATCTTAGATCTATATTTGAGAAAATGGAATCATCCTTTAGTTTATCAAAGAGGTCATCTATTTATGGTAAAGGATACTTATTATTAATGGTTACCTTATTCAATATTCTATAATTTATGCATAGCCTCAAGGAACCATCCTTATTTTTCATAAATAATACTAGAGCATCTTAAGGTGACACACTAGTGTTGGTTAGAAAATTTTCTAATCAAGTCTTGTAGTTGTACCTTAAGCTCTTGCAACTCAATTGGGGGTCATCCTATAAGGTGTCCTTGAAATGGGTTCAGCCCTCGATATTAGTTCAATAGTGAAATCAAATTCTCGTTAAGTGAGTAGACCTAGAAGATATTTGAGAAATACATCTCAAAATCATAGAGAATTAGATTCTTCTTGAATACTTCTTCATATCCCTTTTATCCAGTATACCACCTTTTTTAATGGTTTTATTTAACTGCATAGCTAAAAGCAAATGAGGTTGAAAAGAACCTTTCCCAATTTGTACCCTCACTCTCCTCTTATCCTTGTCAGTGTAATCCATCCACCTATATTGGAAGTTGATTAAGGCTCCATGAGACTTCAACCAATCCATCCCTAGGATAATATAAAAAGCATGAAGGGGTGCCACATATAAGTTCTAGATAGTGGACCCATTGGGAAGAGTTATCTCTACTATAGGCAAACATTGATCCACTGAGTACGTTTGACCAAAACCATACTTGAATTTCCACCCTTGTGCCAACACCCAAGTTTTTTTGACATATCCTAGATAATACTAGAGGAAATATGACTAATAGGAGGTCCACTATCTATAAATGCTATAATATCTACTTACCACTTAGTAATAATAGAGTTGCTTGTTCACTTGGATTACTTATAATTGCATGACCTTGGTGTTGTTGGTCTTCTATTATGTTACTTGATTGAAAACATGGGAAATTTTTAGCATAGTTAGAACCTCCAAAGGCATAACATCCTATCCTATGCAATTGAGTTCTTGACTTACCCTTACTAGTTTTAGGTCCTCTTGCATTTCCTCTGTTGTAACCTTGCTCGACAATCATCTCCAACATTACTTGATGTTGTCTCATTTGGTCTTGTAGTGACCTGATTAATGACATCAACTACCCCATTTCACCCTGAAGTAACTAGATTAGAGATGCATCATGGTTTGTTCCCCCATTAGAGTCATTTGAATTTCCAACATCCTTGTTGGATGCCTCCATTTTCCTAGTTGATTTACAAACATCCATGACTCTTCTCTTCCTTTTGCTTGATTCCTTATTTTCCTTGGGCCTTTTTGGAGAGCATATTATAATTTCCATTTGTATATCTAGTCCTATATTTTTAGAGGATCTTAATATAGGTTCCATCCCTAACCACAAAAAGGGATTTGAGTAAGTTAAAATTTCCTTTAATTGTACTTACAATTAGTTAGTTTCATTCTCCTCATGAACTAACATAGACCATTATCACTTAATTTATAATATTTAGGTCACACTTACCTTCTTTCAAGATGCCATTTCCAAAGTAGCACATCACGTCAAGACTTACCTTAAATGCACTCACTAGAATTATTAAGCCCTACAACCTAGGGCTCTGATACCAACTATTACAACCCAAAACTACCAACCCAATTGTTTTTGAAGGGAAATATTAAAGGATTGGTTCATAAGGAAAAAACTTCTTTTATTTATCTCAGCATACAAGGCTTCACCACATTTTAGTTCCAAGTCACTACAAATGACAATCAATGGACATGAGTGGCCAACTACCATATATTTTAGGGTTCACCTTACTAAACCTACACATTTAGAAGGACACCATAAGTGGTCCCCCCACCTTTCCCATAACCTCATTGGTATAGGAATTTGTGACCATAGTGTAGGGATTATCCTTTAATATCCATAACACTTAAATATGGATCTCTATTCCCTAGCCCAACTCTAATTCTATATAGGTAGGTTAATTAGGTGTAGAGCCTTGGTTTTTAGTTACCACACTTTCATGGGCTAAGGAAATTTCCACTTTGATGATAATTAATGTGATCACCTGATACTACATGTTCAAGTGATCACCACTACTAGCTTGTGAATGGTTCCACAACTCCTAGTTGGGATACAGCCAATCCTACTCGTTCAAGGTGCAACGATTCACAAGAACCTTGGCTATTATAATCACACAACTCCTTCCAGGTTTTCATGAGTTCCTAGATAATTCATTCTTGCAACTCCTTCTAAGACTCATATCTACATGGTTATTGCATTCATGCAACTCCTCCTAGGATTGGGATTTATGGTTTACAAAAGGAAAATTCTAACCACCCTATGGATAATCAAACTTTGCAACAAGTTCCATTAAGTAAGCAATTAACTTTACATAAAATCAAACAAGACATAATCCATATAATTAGAAAGCTATATTACATGAATAAGGATTCCTTTTAACCATAAGCCTAATCATGCATAATTCAAAGACTTGCCAAAAATATTTAAATTGAATGCTATCTATTAAAATCATAATAATACAAATATTTCACATCAACAATGGATAAAATTCAATACTAACTATCAAAAGTAAAGATTTCTCAAAACACCAAAATGTATAAATTTAAATAACCAAATATTTTAGTTTGTATAATAATTTAGGTTTACAAACCCTTGCACAAAATATAGCTTTTATCTCTTTTTCCAAAATAGCTACACATTTCAAAATATATGAAACCAAGATCTTCAAGCCATCTACAAACTACAACTTCTTTCCCAATTGGGTATCCATCCTCGGTTTATGAGGGACATATAGAGATCAGGACAACTCTATATGCAATGCAATTTAACATGCCATAATGTAAATCACCAACAATTTTTTGATGACACCCTGTTGTCTACCTTTGCCTTCGTTAATGAAGCCAAAATCATCAAGTGTATTCTTCTCTTGTATGAAGAATCTACTGCCCAAAGGATAAATTTTTAGAAAAGCAAATTATATTTTCTTAATACTCCTATAAGAAGACAAAATATCATTACCAATATCCTTGAATGTTCCATAGCCCATCTTCCTTCATCCTATCTGGGATTACTTATTTTTATTGGAAATGCCAAAGAAAGCCTATGGGATAATGTTATTGAAAGACTACAAAAAATGATTTCTACCTGGAGAAGTAATATTTTGTCTCAAGCAGGTAAAATTACTCTCACCATGGCATATCTCCAAAGTATCCCATTTTATTTCCTCTCTTTTTTCAAAGCTCCTGTAAATGTTTACCAAAAAATAGAAAAAATCCAAAAACATTTTCTTTGGACAGGGTTGGATATAGAAAAAAATTTCATTTAGTTTCTTGGGATAAAGTTTGTAAACCCAAAGACCAGGGAGTTTTAGGGCTTATAAGGATCCATCTTCTCAACCTTAATCTCCTTGCTAAGTAAGCTTGGTGACTCATTTCCAAGGACAATGCTGATTGGGTTAAGATTATGAGAAGGAAATATCTTCAGACTTATGAATTCCTTTTTGGTGAAGTTCCTTTTGCAGGGTCCGCCTAATGGAAATACATTTGTGGGGCTCGCTCACTTTTAAAAAAGGTATTAAGATGGAAATTTGGGAATGGCAAGTCCATTTTCTTTTGGAAATACAAGTGGCTTTGTGATCGTCCTCTCATCCAGATTCCTATGCTTCAAAGGTTAATCAACAATACAAACATCTGGTTGGACCGTTAGTGGTTGATTTCATTTCTTCAACTAATAGAACCATGAGATGGAAAATAATTGATTTCCCTAATTATGAGGCTAAAATTTTATGTTTGCAAGCTCAGTTATCTTCTATCAAAATTCTAGTATGATATTCTATAGATCATCCAATTTGGGAACCTACTGATTCTGGAGAATTTTAGTCAAATTAGCTTATCTGCTTTCTCTCAATACTTTTGAAACTCCTATTCTGTTTAAGCTGGTTTGGACCAAGTATTTGACTCCCAAAATTACCTCTTTCTCTTGGCTATGCATTCAGGATTGAATCCTTACAACGAAAAACCTAATTAAAAGGGGCACTCTTCTTCCTAACATATGTTACCTTTGTCTTTCTGAATGGGAATCTACTTATCACCTATTTTTGTTTTGTTCCTTTTCAATAATGGTGATTGATAATATTTTCTTAAATTCCATTTATTTTGGGCCTGTCCTCCTTCCATTGTTGATTTGTTCCTCCAGTGGCCAAATCCTTTCAAGAATACTGTGCTCCAAGGATTATGGAAATTTTGTTCACAACATTACCTTTGGCAAATTTGGCTTAAATGTAATAAAGAGTATTCGATAAAAAATCCTTGGGTGTTGACCTCATTGCCAATAAGATCATCCTTTATGCCAAAGAGAACATACTCATAGCCTCTTTTGATCCTTTTTTGTGTTCGCCTTTTGAGGAAAATATCCTCACATCCTATCATGTCTACTTAGATACTTCAAGACCGGTCAATCCTTCATATTCCATAACCAACATCAAGTGGCATCCTCCTCTGGTCAGATACGTTAAGCTTAACTTTGATGGAGTGAGAGGAATTCTTCGTGATCACCTTGGAAATTCCATTTTTGCTTACTCTAAACCTTTGGATGTTATTTTTATAGACACCTAAAGTGCATCATGTCGAGGGTGACTACTCATATGGGACATGCTATAAGACCATATGGAAGATCTTGGACAGACTCCAAGATAGAGTAGTGGTTCTAACCACTCAATTTGGGCTCCCTAGACTAATCATTTTGAACCGTGGTTGAGACCTGTGGTCTACATTATAAACCATAGCTAAGACCTGTGGTCTACAATATGAACCACAGATAAGACTTGTGGTCTATATTCTGGGCCGTAGCTGTCACCTACAGTCTAAACTGAAGTTCAGTTGGCCTTCATCTAAGCCAAATTGGTTTAAGTGGCTATTTGTTCTAGAAGAAGGTGGTTAAAGGATAGAATATTCTAGAGGCTTCCAATCAAACTATCCTAACTATCTCTTCTTGATCTTGGCTTCTCCATGAATCCACCCCTAGCCCTTGGGTAATCTTATAAGCACCCCTTTCAATTAGGGCAAAGATATAGTAAGAAAGAGAGCATTTGAGTAGAGAAGCCCTGTCAAATTGTATACTCACCTGAGTGTACTGAGAGAGTTTATTTTTCATTCATTTTTCAATTCACCTAGCATCATTACAATTTGTGCCATGGATTCCCTAAGGAGCTAGAACACCAAGAAATGTAAATCTAGGCAAACGAAGGTCCAACTGTGCAATTAAACCACCAATCTAGTCAGAGGACACCAAGGAAACCCTTGATCATCAATTGGACAAGGAATATCAAGCCCACAACCCTAGATTTGGAGGGTAAACTTACTTGGTTGCTAGCCATGGTTGACAACCATGGTGTACAGTGCAGACCGCTCATTAGAGCTGTAGTTTGCAATCGATGAAAGATTTCCTTACTATTTCTTTTAAAGAGTACTTAATTAGACTAGATTAAGAATTTTGATAGTTTATTTCATGTTTTAGAGACACTGACCAGTTTAATTAGGGTTTTACATGAGTTATTTTAATTTGAACAACTTTTTACTAATCTCATGTTTCCATGCATCATTTCATGCAATTAGTCCATTAGATAGAGAGCAGTACTCTTTATTTCTATGTTTCAAGCAATCATTATGAATTTGATATAAGTATAGCATGATTTGATCATTTTCTTGATTTCATTAGTGTTGTAGCATCTTTATGTTCACATTCCTCAAAGGACCTCATCATGAGAGGTTGCCTATGCTATTAATGCTTTTGTGTTGTTTCTTGACCGCAGGAAAACAAATTCAAAGGAGAGTCAATCATCCAATTCCTTCCTCAACGTGAAGAAGAGGGTCAAATCCACCCTAGAGTAGTTCGTGTCACCCCTAATGGCCTAAAACTCACATTCACCCTTGATAGGGGTTTCATATGCTTTTCCTATTGTAATAAGAGTATCAAAATGGTATCCCTAAGAGGGACGTATTTGTAACTGGAATTGGCTTCTTTATAAATGGAATAAAGTGTTATTTTCTTTCCAATTTATTGTCAATATTGCAATGCATTCTTTTGTATCTCTTATTTACATCACACAGTAGGAAGTATAGGTGTGAGGCCATTTTGGTGGTCACACTTTCCAATCATTCTGCTGAAGCCAAGGCTTTATGGAGAGGCCTCTAATTCATCAAAAATATTCCAAGGAATATCATTGTGGAAGGAGACTCTCTAAACATAATTAATTATTTAAAATCTTCCAAACTCGGTAGTTGGAGGATTAGAACCATAATGGAAGAAAGCAAACAAATCCTTCTTCAATAGAATGACACCATTGTTCAACATGCTTTCAGGGAAGCCAATTCTGTTGCTGACAAATTGGCTAACATCGAAATGAATTCCCAAGGTTTGTTGACGTGGACTGACATTCTTCATCTTGAATTTGCTGAGCTCGTCATGCATGATCAAAATATTGGTAATCATGATGAATCTTGAGCTCCTTGTTCTCTTTATTGTCCGATGCTTCCTTTCTCATGTGAAGCTTTGGGTTTATTTCCTAATAATTAAGGAAGATTTTAATTTTATATTGATGATCTCTTTACACCACTTACATTGTCTTACCTTGGAACATGTTCACATGACCCTTTTTATTTTATTTTAGGTTATCCACCACCTTTTATTCCAAACTACACTTATTTTTTGATAATTGACTCTTTTTAGAATCCCAATGCAAAGCCCAACATGATCTTTAATCATGTTGTAGACACCAAAACAACACCAATCCGATTATGTGACTGCAAACACTGATCGCATTGACACACACAGCCCCTAGGGCAGCCCTCAGAGGTTAAACAGTGGTCCTAACCACTCACACAATAGTTTTGGAAGGTCAGAAAGCAATTTGGCACCTTCAGGCACTCTGCTCCAAATCCGTCCCACCCCGGATGAATACAGACTGGAATTCGTTCCATCCAGGGACGAATTCCAATTCGTTCTTGGGTAGGGCGAATTCCAGGTTCAACGGGAAAAAGAGAAATCTTGACAAATGGCAGCTAAGGATAGTCAATTAATGCCTCCTGCCTTGCATGCGCGTGTAGGTGAGTGGATTTGAGCGTTAAGGACTATTGCAAGGGCAGTCATGAAGGCCCAAATCAGGGAGGAATCTCCTCCCTCATGGGAAGGCATGACTGCCAAGTGGCGCCCATGCATGCCCATCCAAAGGGACCCCTTGGGTCTATAAAATGGTGAGTTTCCTCACCCAAAAGGAGGGACAGGTTTGGAGCATTTTGAGCAACGAAGTGCTGCCAATTTACTACCACACCTCACCTTTAATTCACGTCTTCCACATCCTTGATCTCTTTTGCAAGGGAGGTCATTGGGTGGCTATTGGAAGCGTGAATCCGGATTCCAAAACCCGACATTTGACCACATTGCCCCACCAATTTGCCGACAACACTCAATAACTAGTTTTGGACCAATTCCAAGTGGATTGGGGCCAAAAAAGACCCAAACGATGGGCGCTTTGCCCGCGGGCGTGCCCCGCATTACTGTAGGTCTAATCGTCTCACCCCGAGATGATTTTGGATCTATGGCATATTTGCCCACTGTCATTTTTGCATTTGTTTTTATGCTGTTTAAATAGGTTATATTTCAAGTTTCATCTTGTTTCAAGCATTTTTGACCATGTTTCCATCATATTTTGTCTTCACTAACATGCAGGTGACATTGTCAAATTCTCGGTGATTGAGGCCGAATTGGGGAAATCCGACCTTCTGGGTCTTCCCAAAATACCCCTATTTATCTAAGCCCTAACCTTGCAGGTCACCTGGAACCTCAGAGATGGGACATTTTGGGCAATGCCATTAACCCATTTAGTTGCAGGTTTATTCGTCCCGCCAAGTTGCAGTTTATCCTCACCCCAACGAATTAGAATTCATGATGAGTTTCTTGACTATTTTAATGGCAATGGCCCTCTGGTAATGTTCCCTCATTTCTGTCAAATTTGCAGGTTATTTGGAGTCATTTTACTTATCGATTTAGTTAATCTTATGCATGCATCTTTCATTTGTTTTTAGAGATCAAATGTTTCAATCTTTGCAACAGGTGCTACTAACGATTTTGTTGTTTCTTTGAACGCAGGAGGAGCAGCAAGGATGGAAGATTCATCAACACAAGCGGCGGCAACACTTTGGCCCACCCATTTTACATGTGGGCACGCGGAAGGAGGATCACTAGTCACGATTGTAACCGAAACCATGTTAACGCTCCTAGCCCCTAAAAAGGGAGGAGACGTCTTTGTAACCGATGTTAAAAGAGTATAAATAAAAAGGGTTGTGCTTTCTATACTTCTTTCATTTCATTTCAATTCGTCTCTTTTCTCTTATTTCATGCATTTCAATTTATAGGATTTAAGCGTTATCTTTCGTTTCATATTGCATCGCATTAGTATTTCCTTTTCATCTTCCAGAATCTCGTGTTTTTAGTGGCGATCATGGTGGGACCCTGTCCCCTATTTTTTTGAGATCAAGAAACTGATCAAAAATTGTTTTTCTTGCTTACAGGTACCATTTTTTGAACACTGACTGTTGTTCGTTCCAGCCTGTGGCGAATACAGGACTATAATTCATCTGACCCAGGGATGAATTCGAATTCATCTCAACCTGGGATGAATTCTATTCTGGTATTCGTCTCACCTAGAGATGAATTTCTATCTATGTAGTTTTAGGAGCAGAGTCGAAGCAACCAGTCTTGGCGAGAGAAGAGGTAAGGGTTCTTAACTAGTTCTCTATCATTTTTTTTGATTTTTGTTTTTTTTGTTTAATTGCTTGCTTAGGGAAAGTTGTTGTTGCATGTTTCATTTTCATTAAATAAAATGAACCCCACACACATCACGTGGCAACTTAAACCAAGGAGCTGGTCGTAAAACCCCAACCCTTGATCAAGACCAACGGTGGATTTCATCACCACCTTGGCTTGATTTTTGCATCCATTACCCCGATTGCCACTATTGCTAGACGTAAATCCTGATGAAAGCTGACCGAGTGTCGCTGGGGTGATTCCCAGTGCATGAGGATAAGTCTTCTATGGTAGGTGTCATAAATAGGGCAATCCCCCTTTCGTACCGCCTATGTACCATGTACCATCTGCTCTCATGTACCTATAGTTTCCCTCTCGTAAGGGCGGGTATATAGAGAGGTTGGTATATCGGCCTGGCAATGGTATATCGAAGGGGCGACCATTTATGGGAGTCATATGAGCCTTCATTTTGCATTTAAACGTTCTTCACAAAAACCTTCAAAAACAAAACAAAAATCATCAAAACACACTAAAACCAGGTTTAGGACACACCATTAATCTTTAAACGAGATAATCATTGCTTTGTGTGTGTGTGTTCTTTTCTGCTTAGTGTAACATAAAAATTAGAAAAATCATAAAAAAGATAAAAATTTGCACATCTTGTAGAGAGGTACCACAATGGTGTTCACCCGTAGCCAAGCCCACTCACGGGCGGACCCTGCGGATAATGACCAAGGAGGTACAAGTTGCCTCCGCTATAGCTCCAAGGACTTGGTTATTCCACCTTGGTGGCCCGACACACACAATAGTCCACTTTGTGCCTTGACAGAATGAGGCTATAGGGGCACCCCTTTGAGGGGTGCACCCCTACTCAACATAGCCCCTTTCGAGAAGATTCCATACAAGATGGCACACATAGATGGGAAAGATCCCATAAAAACCCAGTATGCACAGTCACCATGCAGTGAAGTGCTAGGACAACGTAGGGTTCGATGAGAGGGACCACATGATTACACTATCCCTCCTTTACCCCCTCTAGTTGTCAGAACTACAAGAACAAATCCAGAGCACAAGGCTCATCATGGTGGGGCGAGCCAACTCCACCTGTCCCTTTTTCACTTATGAAAGAGAGCACGAGGAAGACCCTTACCTTCCTCAAGAGCAATATACAACATGGGAGCAATGCGCTTCCGCACCCGCTATATATCAGGGTCACCCACTGAGGCCAGAACCTCAAGTGAATGCCGCCAACCTCGATAGAGGGAAGCACCCCATAGAAGTCTCGGATCCCCAAAACCAAGACAGGTATGTAGGAGAGGCATCTAGGCCTCCTAGGATCAAAACGATAGAGCAAATTGAGTTAGCATTTGCTAGACATGTCGCCCGCCAAGCGCAGATCACGCAGCTTGAGCAGGATCAACAATAGCTAGAACAGTTATATCGCCTTAGCAAAGAGCGCATTCATGCCAAACAGATGAGCTGCTTCACACCACTGTGCCTGAGAGGGTTCCAACCCCCAAAACATAGAGGGCAAAAAGGTATGAGAGGCACAACCCTATAGTGCAAGATAGGTCTCCAAGACCTTACCAAGAGGAGCCTCTAAGACCCCATAGACATGAGCGGGAGGCCACTCCCAGGAACAATGATGGGTACCCTCCATGGGCACCCACCCCTGTTCATAGGTCTCTCCTAGTAACTCCTCAAGAAGCTTATGAGGAGTATGAACAAGAGGAAGAGCAGGCCAAAATGCCCTATCAAGGCAGAGGAGGTGCTATCCGGCCACCCCTCTATAGGCCTCCAGTTCCCCGCAATACGCAATGGGAACAAGTTACGGAGGAGGAGATTAAGTCCTCCGATGCATACAAAGCGCTCTTAGAGCATTTGGAGTCTATGGAAACTAAAACTTTTGGGCCCCAAAAGCCCACTCTATGATTACTCCATAGTCATCCAGTGCATCCATCAGTGCCAACACCTCCTTACCCAAAACATTTCAAGCTACCCTAGTTAGCAACCTTTAAAGGGGAGGAGGATGCGCAAGAACATGTAACCAGATTCCTGAGCCAATGCTTTGGCATTCAGGATAATGATGCTTTGTTATTGAGAACATTCATAACCACATTCGTAGGCCCTGCCTCGGATTGGTTCACCCAATTACCAAAGCATAGCATCTCCAATTTAGATCAGCTAGTGGATGCGTTCCTTGAATGCTTTGCCTTCAACACCAAGAAGAAGGCATCACTAAGTGATCTAGCTAGCCTCAAGCAATATGAGGAGGAAACCATGGTAGCATATGGGAATCGATGGAGGACGTTGCTTTCAAAGCTGCCTTACCTTCCCCCTATGTCTGATCTTACACAGATGTTTTCTAAAAGTTGTTTAAGATCGATCTCTATGCTATTGTAGCTGCAACAATACGCCACTCTAGAAGAAGCTCTGGTGCAAGCCAAAATTATTGAAGAGATCAAAATCCAAGATGGTGAAATTGCTAAGCCAAAAAAGAAATAATGGACTAAGAACAACAACAAGACAGGGACAATGCAACAGAAACCCATCATGGTTAATCAGGTTGCAATCAACGTCCCTAAGCCTGCACAAGCAACACAGCCTCAAAAGGCTAACTATCAGGCGGTCCCTCCTAACAACTATGAACAAGAGAATAATCGACAAAAGCAAAATCAGCAGCGTCACCCTCGATGACAATTCACACCTTATACGGAGTCTAGAGACTCCCTATTTGACCGCTTGTCTACGACGAATTTGATCAACCTACCAGAGGTTCAACCTATAGACCCCAATGCGCCAAAACCAAAGGGCTATAGAGAAGAATTGTATTGTAGGTTCCATAGACGGAGGGGGCATGATCTCAATGTTTGTTGGACATTCAAAGGCTTGGTGCAAGATCTCATAGATAACAAAACATTAGTGGTGGACAATCCCATAGCACCAGGCAACCAAAATATGGAGGTCTTCAAAGACCCCTTGCCCACCCATGATGCACCGACGAAGACCCTCCAAGTAAATGAAGTAACGCAAAACTGCCCAATGCAGGGGTATGTGGGAATGATCAGCATAGTGACTCGAAATAAGAGGTATCCGAGCACAGCTACCCCCACGGCAACTGCAGGAGAGGTGCCAACAACATCCCAACAACAACAACACCCTGCACAACCTCCTCCGCCTAGACCAGTGGTCACAATTCAGAACAAGCTTACCCAAAGCTTGAAGACCACGTCGGCTAGGCTCTCCATATATGAGCTTATACAACAATCACCACCTCATCGAGAAGCTCTCATGGAGATATTAAAAGCCATCGAGTTGCAACCCCATGAGGCAAATTCTTTCAACAATTTCATGGGGCATGTTAAAAGATGCACGGAGCCAGTCATCACCTTCAAGGAGGATGAGTTAAAGTCGATGACTGGCGACATGGTAGATCCACCCTCGCACGTTATCATGCGGGTCAACGGGATCCCTTACAAGAGAGTATTGGTGGACACTGGCTCATCCAGTAACATCATTACGATAGCGGCCTTGAAGCACCTGAAGTTGCCCGCTTCTCATATCGTGGCTTCAACCTATACACTACGAGCATTTAACGATGCAATATGCTCGATAGTGGGCACAATTGTCCTACCCATTCAAGTGGGACAAAAGACAATCCCTACATTGTGCCACATACTGGAGGGAGAAATGGCCTATAACATCTTGTTGGGCAGGCCATGGATTAGGGACATGAAGTGTGTCCCTTCAATAGCCCACCAGTGTTTGAAGTATACATTTGAAGGGCAAGTGCACGTAGTCCCGACGGACCAAGAACCCTTCAAATACTGCAACACGGTGCAACTGATGCCGCAGTCGACCCTTCCATCAACGCACATGGATTTCCAGTTAAATCCATCCAAACAGGGTCCGATTCCGTAGGCATCCCCGCTGTCAAGTCCACCAATGCCTCAGCCGGGTCCATCTTCATCGGCTGATCCTTCACCAACGATGCCACCAGAGGTGGCCACAACGAAGGACAAAGGGAAGAGACCCATGGAAGAAGTAACACCTTCAGTCTCAACCATCTCCACCGAGGAGGTGCCTAGTAGAATGGAAGTAGAGACACCTAGTCCACCCGACATGGAGTGGATATAGGAAGAACTCCCATTCCCTCCCCCCAATCGCCAACAATCACTGTTGAAATGGCCAATACGGGCCTGGGGGAGTATCTAGTGCGGAATGTCATAGCAACACCTACACTGGAGTCCATGCAGGACATGGGGAGACCTCGCCTCCCCATTGGTACTATCGTCCCTCTAGGCTACCCACCAAACCAGACAAATTTTGTGTATGGGGGCCTTGATCATGGTAGTGAACCATGCATACAAGAGGTAGACGATGAAGAGCCTTTCACAGAAGATGTCAATTATCTCTCTAACCCAGATTTCGCTTTAAGGTATCTTGGCCAATGCAATTGGCATGGATACGGGTTAGGCAGGTACGAGCAAGGCATACGGGTCCTCTGCCAACCAAGGTACCAGATGCCGTATGACAAGTCGGGCGTAGGGTTCAACCACCCCCTGCCCCTAGACATCTTGGTGGAAGATATGCAAGGCCTAGGGATAGGCAACAAGGATGGGATGGCAGTAGATCCATATGCCAACCCTAACATGACATATACATTGGGGGACTATCTCCCATCATGGACAACTAACCTTGTTAGCCTCAACAACCCTTTCCATTCGCTTGAGAGAGGAGAAAGCTCAAGGACTCACCCACAAGAGGGGTATCGACAAAAACTTAGAAAAATCCTCACAAGTGGTTCCCATGGACGATTTTCAAGAAAGTCTCTTGCAACTATTCCCTCTAGAAGCGCCAGTCGAGCAAGCGCCACATCAAGGAAATCAGGTCCCCCGCAAAGAGTGGAACAACCCCATTGGGACCACATCAATTTGCTCGAGCAAGAAGAGCCTAGCATATCGTAGGTAGCTATCGGGGCCAATGAGGGCTTTTGGATTTCTGACAGTGACTACGAAGACGAAACTGAGATGGAGTATCTCAATCATGCATGATAGTACAATCACCCTATAAACATTGAAGAGATGTTTGGACAACTAGGCATAAGGCTAGGGCATGAGTGGCACGTTAACCCAACGTAGTGGAACCAAATGTTGAATCTACCACTTTAGGCATACAGAGAGCAACTTCCACCTAGAGATCCCATAGCAACATCAGTGCCGAGGGTAGACCCTATCCTCCTATCCGTGCATAGGGCCGATCCATTCGTGCCAATCCCTATAGAGCCAGATCTGGAGCACGAAGATCATCCAAGAAGTCAGAAGTATCACACCCATGGTAATGGAGACAAAACTCATTTCATCAACATGATCTCCATTGACTTAACCGCCCCCATCCGCAATCCAGCTGATCCAACATGGCCATTGCATCTAGACCTAGATGCCATAGGCTGGGATCACGCTAATTCACCACCATCACCATTAGAGTATTGGCCTTTCGGTGAGATGCTTCATTTCACCCCTGGGCCAACTCAGGATATCTTTCATGCTGAAGAGGAACCCGAGGTTCCCAACGTAGATCTTAATTCAGCAAATGATATCCACTTGATCCCGACTCCACACCAGTTGGAAGATGGATCGCACATGTCAGTTGAGGAGACAACTGACGTAGACATCGGCTCAGATCCAATGAATCCATAGATTCTCAAGCTAGGGGTAAGCCTATCCCTCGAAGAGCAAGCCGACTACATTGCCCTTCTCAAAGAGAAGAAGGAGGTTTTTGCATGGTCATACAAAGATATGTCGGGGCTAGATCCGTAGCTAGTCACGCATAACCTAACGCTTGATCCGACAATCAAGCCTGTGAAGCAAAAACTATGTAAGATGCACCCAACAGTGGCCTTAATGGTCAAAGATGAATTGCAAAAGCTGTTGGATGCACAGTTTGTCATCTGCATGGATTATCCACCATGGTTGTCCAACATGGTGCCCGTCAAGAAGCCCGACGGGAGGATTCGCATATGCACTAATTTTTGAGATCTAAACAAAGTGAGTCCTAAGGATGATTTTCCCTTGCCAAGCATCGACGCATTGGTAGACGCGATAGCAGGTCACGAAATGCTCTCCCTAATGGATGGTTTCTCGAGATACAATCAAATTCGTATCAATCCCGAGGACCAACTCAAAATGGCATTCACAATGCCTTGGGGGACATTTTGTTATAAGGTCATGCCTTTTGGCCTTAAAAATGTTGGCGCCACCTACCAACGTGCCATGACGTACATCTTCCATGATTACATGCACAAAACTTTGGAAGATTACATGGATGATTTGTTGGCCAAGTCCCTCTTGCGCCCAGATCATCTCGATGACTTGAGCAAGATCCTCGATCGCCTCATAGAACATAAAGTCAGACTAAACCCCAAGAAGTGCGTCTTTGGCGTCACATCTGGAAAACTCTTGGGTTTCATAGTCTCAAAGCGAGGAATCGAGGTGGACCCAAACAAAGTCAAGGCAATCCTTGAAATGCTCCCCCCAACTACCATCAAGCAGCTCAGAAGCCTGCAGGGAAAGGTCACGTCAATCAAGCGCTTCATAGCGTAGCTATCTGACAAGTGCCGACCCATGAACAAATTATTGCACAAGGGGGTAGCATTCCATTGGGATGACGAGTGCCAGTCAGCCTTTGATGACATAAAACAATACTTGGCTTCGCCACCAGTATTGGCACCACCTAGACCAGGAGTGTCATTCTATTTATACATCTCAGCTATTGAGGTGGCACTGGGTGCCATGCTAGCCCAGAAGAATGAACTTCACAAAGAACAGGCTACTTACTATCTTAGCCGCACCCTGGTCAGTTACGAACTTAACTATGCATACGTCGAGAAGCTCTGCTTGGCAGTGGTGTTTGCTACCAAAAAGCTATGCCATTACATGTTGGGCAACATGACGTATGTTGTGTCTAAGGAGAATCCATTGCGATACATGATGAGTCATACTTATCATAGTAGCCGCACGACGAAATGGATCATGTTGTTGACGGAGTTTGACATAGAGTTCATTGGACAAAAATCCATTAAAGGTCAAGTCATCGCCGATCAACTAGCAGAGGCTCCTCTTGAAGACGATCAGCCTCTGGCAATAGAACTACCCGATGATGGGGTCTTCCATGTCTCAGAATCACCAGATTCTGATGCGCCTGAGTCACAGGCCGACATAACCCTATTCTTCGATGGTTCTAAATGTGAGCAAGGAGGTGGCATGAGAATTGTATTCTTCACACCGCAAGGGGCTCCAATCCCCTTGTCATTTAAACTTGACTTCCCGTGCACCAATAATAACGCTGAATATGAAGCCTTGCTCATAGGTCTTCAGACAACAATCACCATGAACATCAAATGCTTGAACATCTTTGGTGATTCGCTGTTAATAGTCAACCAAGTGAAAGGGGTATTTCAATGTAAATGCCTAGTCCTACAGGCCTACAAAGCCCTTGTGGACAAACTCCTGGCAAAGCTTGAATGGTACGACATCGAGGCACTCCCTCGATCATCGAATCATTTTGTGGACACTATGGCCTCCTTGGGGTCACTAATCCCGCAAGACCTTTCTGGTGACATGACAACTATTCAAGTCAAAACACTATCGCAATCCGCGATGGAGCGTGCAAGCTCTGACTCAATGCTAGGAGTCCATTTGATCCAGATTGAACCATCTCCGGATAAGTTCACTCGAATCCTCGATCATTTGAATCATGCCAACTGGGGGTCCTTGTTCTCCCCTACTCCCATTAATAGCAACACAACGCTATTCTTGCAGATTCTTTCCCGCTCAACTTTTGCTAGGGATGAACTTCAAGAGGGATTGGTTGTTCATACCATCGAGGTTTCAGATCAGCAGGATTGGTATTCACCTATCCGAGACTACCTCAAGTTAGGTAGCCTCCCACTTGGATTGTCGCAAGCCGCAAAGAGATCATTTAAATAGAGAGCGGCAAAACATGTCTTGTTAGGAGACATTCTGTACCATCGTAGCTACGAGGGAATCCTCCTTCATTGCTTGGACCAGCAAGAGTCCACTTGGGCGATCGCCCAAGCGCACGATGGTACATGTGGTGGCCACTTCAGCGGTATGGCCATCGCCAAGCGCATTCTTTGCATGGGCTATTATTGGCCATCTTTAGAGCGAGATTGTTGTGCTTATGTCCGGAAGTGCATAAAGTGTCAACACCATGCTAATCTGACACACGTACCTTCTCAGGCCTTGCAACCGATCCAATCGGTTTGGCCCTTTTCGTAGTGGGGCTTAGATCTAATCGAAAAGATCTCCCCTACATCGTCAAGCCATCACACGTTCATCATAATGGCCATAGAGTATTTTACTAAATGGGTGGAAGCAATTTCGCTTACCTCTACGACTAGAGCCCGCATCGCGGAGTTCATTTTGCATAACATCATATGTCATTTTGGTATTCCATCCAAGATCATCTCGGATAATGGGACATCCTTCAAGAACAAAGACGTGCGTGCTTTGACCACAAAGTACAAGATTCAGCATAGTTTTTCAACACCCTATTATCCGCAAGCAAATGGGCAAGCAGAGGCGTCAAACAAAATGCTAGTTGCCATCCTCAAAAAGACAGTCATAGACAGTCATAAGGATTGGCACATTCAGATCCCACTTGCCCTATGGGCTTATCGCACTAGCATTCGGACACCCACTGGGGCAACTCCATTTTCGCTAGTGTATGGCTCTGAGGCAGTCATGCCTCTTGAGTTGGAAATTCCTTCCCTGCGCATATCAATGCAAGAGTTCATCGATGATGACACTGCATGGCAAGCCCGGTTAGACCAGCTTACGTTGCTTGATGAACGACGCATCAATGCTCTCGAGCATTTGCGTATCTACCAAGAGCGACTTAAGAGGGCATACAACATGAAAGTTCACCCGAGGGACTTTCAGGTTGGTGACCTAGTCCTAAAAGAGAACCAACAGAACCCTAACTTGCCTCCCCATCTTCGGGACAAGTTCACGGCAAACTGGTTAGGTCCTTATGTGATTGAAAGTAAAATAGGACCTGGAACATACCGGCTAGCCTCTCTTGATGGAATCAAGGAACTAGAACCCTTGAACATCAGTCATTTGAGGCCATTCCATATCTAAGAGAGCCATAGCCCAACCAAAAGCTCCAAGGATTACCACAATCGCTTGGTCAATCCCAAAAATCTCCCAAAAGGTTCCACAATACCTTTGGTCAAAACCCAAAAAGCTCCAAGGATTATCCTCTTGCGGCACAACAAAAAGCTCTCAAGGATTTCCCATCAATCCCCCAAAATGCTCCAAAGGTGCCCACAAACCCTTTGGTCAAACCAAAAAGCTCCAAGGATTCTCACAATCACTTGGTCATCATCAAGAAAATTCAAAAACAACAAAATCATCAAAAATAACAAAAAATCTGCATTTTACTTTCATGCACACTTCAAAAATAAAAAATACAAAAAAATAGTTGCATTAGGCATCACATCCATACATTGCATATTTGTTGGTCATACGGCTCAAAGGCACCATAGACTGTCATTACTTGGCAAACCCATCATTTTTCACATTTTCCATTTCATAAACAATACAACAAAAATAAACGCCATACACAAATTCACCATATCATAAGTCAGTTGTCATCTAAATGTATCAAGAGTTTTCGTCATTCAGTTGTCTTTAAATTTCTAGCCAAGAACTGTACAAAGTCAAAAAGATTTTACAAAGGTAGAGTCATACTTGAAATACACCTTGTTACGTAGCATCCCATCACAAGCTAAAACACATAAAACAATTCCCAAGTTGTGTCAATGAAAGATGAAACCTGTAAAGCAATCTAGGATACCATACAGTGAAAAAGGTTATCTCGCTCATCCCCCTGTGCGAATGACCCCAAGAATGCTGAGAGTTGGCAAAAGGACAAGAATCTTCCCTACCCAATTCCCCAAGAATCCCAAGTTCTCAAAAAGTTGCAAAACATCAAAAATTTGCAAAAGTCAACACCTCCAAAAATTGACATCAAATCCCACAAAGTGCATACATCAAAAAGCACAAGCAATAGTGATTCTCATCACTCCAAAATTCAAAATCCCTTGCTCAAAAGAAAGAAAAACAAAAATAAATAGTGATTTTCATCACTATAAAAGAGCAAGTATCCCAATACAAATGAAGAAAAGAAGGGAGTCGAACTTGAATCCCTGGAACTCTCAGCATTCAGAAGGTCATGAGGTGAACCTCAGTACCGGTTTGGTGGATAGCCTATCGGTCACTGGTGGCAAACCTCCCGCATGACGATATATCTATCACATTAACTTGTGTGCAGATCAATGTTTGCATGTGGATGAGCTAGCTTATGGTATCCTAGATCGCAAAACAGATTAATCTGACTAAATACAACAAAGGAGTTAGTGGAGCTAATTAGGTGATCCTCAGTACAGGTTTGGTTGAAAGCCTATCTGGCACTGGCGGTATCCTGACAAATACCACATAAACAAACTCAATTGCACACACAGGGATGTGAAATAACTTGGTCAAAAACAAGCACGATTCATACCTTGTTCAAACATCTTGTAAGACAACAGTACAGTCTTGGCTAGTTAGTTAAAACATCTGAGTCTCAGAAAAACTTAGCTACATTCCAAGCCAACTGTCATATACAATCCATTTTCATATCATCACCAAAAAAAAAAAAAAAAATATACACAAAGGTCATTTACATAAAGCAATCATCTCATACACAAAGCCATAAGTCCTAAACAGTCTATGGTGCCAATGCCAAGTTATCAACAAATCATTTCATCCATTCCATCACATATCATATAAATCAAAAACATTTACATTCATCATATCATATGCATCCATCAATGTAAATTCACATACATTCATAAACATCAAACACTATGCATAAAATCAAAACACGACAAGTGTATAAACAAAATAAAGGCATCTGTATATATATCATCAAAAATGCCCGTAGGCTACAATAACTGGTCCTCTGACCCCGCAATCATAAAACAAAAACCCAAAAACCCCAAGCCTAGGGCGTCGGCCACCATGATCACGCAGGATCGGTGCGATGAGAACTACCCCCCATGGTGTGGGTCCTGTGGGACCCCTTAGGGCGGCTACTGCTAGCCCTCGCATCACGCCTACTAGCCCCTCCCTCATCCAGTCGCCTACATCGAGAAGATGTTGACTGCTCAGTCTCACTCCCTCTCGAGCGACGTGACGATCCACTCACAAAAATATAGGTACCTACCCACCGAGGGATCAATCTCCTCTCCAGCTCCAACCGATAGCATCCACTCTCTCCCATCGATGATATGTACATATTTCATCCGTTGCACCCTCACACAAGTGATCCTCTCTCTCCCAACTAAGCACCAAGCGATCCATCTCCTGGTGCTCCATCCCTATCTCATACAACTCCGTCATCCATTCTTCGCATGCAATCCCACATCCGTATCCCCAGAACCGCCTGATGCATAGGCATCTCTCGAAGAGCCTACTCAGGCTCCCACTGCTCTAGGACATCTTGATCCTCTGACTGATCTAAAACCCCAAAGTCCTCCCCACATCATCAACCTCTACCATCTCCACATCTACCATGGGAGCTCCCCAACCCTCTCCTGGTGCCTCTGCACCCTCCCACCGCTGCCTCATCCCCTCCTAATGGCCCCTCACCCCACCATCGCCGAAGTGTCCACCACCCCTCATACTCGGCTGTAACCCCGACGTCATCCACATCGAGGTGTCAATAGCTGCATCCGCCTCCTCCCCCAGTGGCTCGATGATCGGCCAAGCAAGGTCCTCTCATCACTCCGATGCCGATAGACCAAGGGCTCCCCAGGCAACCCCTGGCGCACCCCAAACTGTCGTGTGACCCGGGCGTAGGGAAAGTACTCCTGCTCTGTCCCATGTCGCCCAATGAGCCACCTCCCCCTTTGAACTCATCAAAGCCACTCCTCAGCCTCAGGCCACATGGGACAATCTCGGTATGGCCTCCACACCACATCCCCACATAAGTCATGCAAACGTCTCGATGTAGTGCTCTACATCACCAGCAAACCATCGACTATGTCCCCGCTCCTCTGATCGGTACCATAATGCTGCATACCCAATGTCTCTATCTACCATATCCGCCCATGTCGTCCAAGGTAGCCCTAGCGGTCGATCCACCACTATATGCTGCCAGGCCCAGCTCTACAACAGATAACTACAGCTAATCCCCTTTCACCTTCGGCAATGGACCTCATACAACTCATCATAGAGCTATGCCAACAGTGTCTGGCCCCACCTCATAATCAAGGGCTCCTCATCGGGCAGTCCACCAGCCGATACACCACCTCCAGCAGGTTCCATGGGAACCTCACCCCGAAGAGTCTGGCAGCAGCATGTTGGAAATAAGGCTCATAAGAAGTGCATGCCTCACTCCCAACACTCCCCTCTCATACCACCATCGAACCAAAATCCCCCCAATATGACAGTCCTCCTCCGCCCTCTCCACCGGGCTCTCCACACCCAACTCCTCCCCATGTCCAAAGCAGCGTGTCAACACGTTGTCCTCTGATCCCGTGGCGTCGTCCTGATAGGGAGCCCATCTATCGAAATCCGAAGAATCCGATAGACATCCTCTAAAGTCACTATCATCTCCCCTATCGAGAGATGGAAGGTGTTAGTCCGCACATCCCACAAGCTGATCAAGGCCATCAAGTAAGCCCGATCCCCAATAATTGGCTCCAATCGAGTCACATGCTTGAGCCCTAGGGCATCAAGCCACTCCCAGTCCTCCACTGTCAACGCCTCTCGGGTGTCAGAGAACACAGTCGGCACCCGATACCGACTCTTCACCACCTGCACATCAAAAAAACATAAAAACATTAAAAACAAGCACGAAAAGAACAATGTACAACAATAATAAACATATACAGCAATGTACAGCTAAGCAAAAGCAATTCAAAACACTTGTTAGTACTTACAGTTTTTCTAAACTATATAGTGCAAACTGACATGCAATAAACAAACACAAAAACAAAACAAATAAAAACAGTTAACTATGGTTCATAGCCTAGTTCTAACTGACAAAAACAAAAGCAATTAACAACAAAGAAAAACAGTTTAACTATGGTTCACACCCTAGTTCTAACTGAAAAAAAAATTAATAAACAAAAACGGTTTAACTATGGTTTTAACCTAGTTCTAACCGACAAAAAAAATAACAAAATAAAAACAATTTTACCTAAGTTTTAACCTAAGTTCTTTAACCTAGGTATTAAAATTTCAGTTACTTCTAGGGTTTCAGTAGTCTAGGGTTTCAATTTTCACCTAGGGTTTGCATTCCTTATTTCAAATTAAACTTCACCTAGGGTTTTTAGTCTAATCTAGGGTTTCAATTTAACTTAATAGGTTAACTTAAACGGTTTAACTCGGTTAATTTGTTACCTTTAGAGGTTTTAACTTGACGTTTATTTTGTCAAATCCAAAGCAAAGCATAAAACAAATCATTCATTTCCATTTGTAATTTAGGGTTTCGATTTTAAGTTTAAAAACAAAAGAAAACAAATTGCACATTTAAAATTTTACAAAAAAAATAGAGAGTGCAGTGCACTTACCGGTCTCGCCTCGGCTCCTCCGCTCGATGACCCGGTACGTGCACTCATGGTGGCAGAAAATCTTGGCAGCGCTTCGCTTCGGCAAATCTACCTCCTCCTCAGAGCTCCAAATCGCAAGCAAGTTCGAACACAAATGAGCCCAAATCATAATTTTTGCCCTTAAATAGTTTTGTTTGCTAATAATCGTCCCTGCTCGGGACGAGCGCTCTAGTAGCGCTCGTTCCACCCCGGGACGAATACCAATTGGCACTCGTCCCACCCCGGGATGAATACAAAGCAATAAAATCAAAAAAAAAATGCAATAAAATTGCCAAACAAAAGTGCTCTTGCACTTAACCTCTTGGCATAGAAAACCGATGTCGAGGTCACAAATTGTCACTATCCTACTTCCCCAAGAAGGCTACCATATCCGGACCACTCCATGGGAAGACGGATTTTTGCCAATTTCATCCCCAAAATGGCATCACCAAAAGGGTTTTTACCCACCAAAAATAGGTCCAAATGTTGGGAAACTGCTTAAGCATTCAACGAAAAACATCTGAAGGCACCCTCACCTAAGTCATCTTGGGTCAAGCGACTCGTCGCTTTTCTCATGGCAGTCATTCCCTCATCGATTCGTCGCTTGAGGGGGTAGTCACACTTAGTCACCAATCAACAAATACACACCCAATCAAGGAAATGGCATGCATTCAAAGAATCATTGACAAAGACAATCACGCTCCTGCTTGGGGCAGCAAACAAGCAATAATCACAAGTTGATCAAACGCTTGGCATTCGTGAATCATGAACACAAGGTTCCCACAGACAAAAGGTTGCACCCTTTGCCTATTCATGACTGATCAATGTCCAAGCTCAAGTCACACCTCACCAAAATAGGTTAATACTTGAAATCAAATTCCTTAGCTCGTCAGAAGCAAGGATTCAAGAATGCATGCCCTTTCCATGCTTGGGGCATCACAAGTTGGTTAGGTTACTAAGAAATCCTAATCATTAGTGCTTTGGTTATCTATTTTTGCTCAGCATTGCGTCACCCACAACGCTTTCCAAAAAGGGGCATCTGTAGACACCAAAACAGCACCAATCCGATTATGTGACTGCAAACACTGATCGCATTGACACACACAGCCCCCAGGGCAGCCCTCAGAGGTTAAACAGTGGTCCTAACCACTCACACAGTAGTTTTGGAAGGTCAAAAAGCAATTTGGCACCTTCAGGCACTCTGCTCCAAATTCGTCCCACCCCGAGACGAGTACAGACTGGAATTCGTTCCAACCAGGGACGATTTCCAATTCGTTCCTGGGTAGGGCGAATTCCATGTTCAACGGGAAAAAAGAGAAATCATGACAAATGGCAGCCAAGGACAGTCAATTAATGCTCCCTGCCTTGCATGCGCGTGTAGGTGAGCAGATTGAGCGTTAGAAGCTATTGCAAGGGGCAATCATGGAGGCCCAAGTCAGGGAGGAATCTCCTCCCTCATGGGAAGGCATGGTTGCCACGTGGCGCCCATGCATGCCCATCCAAAGAGACCCCTTGGGTCTATAAAATGGTGAGTTTCCTCACCCAAAAGGAGGACAGGTTGGGAGCATTTTGAGCAACGAAGTGCTGCCAATTTACTACCACGCATCACCTTCGATTCACGTCTTCCACATCCTTGATCTCTTTTGCAAGGGAGGTCATTGGGTGGCTATTGGAAGCGTGAATCCGGATCCAAAACCCGACACTTGACCACATTGCCCCACCAATTTGCCGACAACACCTAACAAACCAGTTTTGGACCAATTCCAAGTGGATTGGGGCCGAAACAGAGACCCAAACGGTGGGCGCCTTGCCCGCGGGTGCGCCCCGCATTGCTGCAGGCTTAATCGTTCCACCCCGAAATGATTACGGATCTGTGGCAGATTTGCCCACTGTCATTTTTGCATTTTTTTTTATGCTATTTAAATAGGTTAGATTTCAAGTTTCAGTTGATTTCAAGCATTTTTGATCATGTTTATTTTATATCTTGTCTTCACTAACATGCAGGCGAACTTGTCTAATTCCCAGTGATCGAAGCTGAATTGGGGCAATCCGACCTTCTGGGTCTTCCCAAAACACCCCTATTTACTTAAGCCCTAACCTTGCAGGTCACTTGGAACCCCAGAGATGAGACATTTTGGGCATTGCCATTAACCCAATTCTCTACAGGTTTACTCGTCCCGACCCAGAACGATTCCCAATTCTTTGTAGATTTACTCGTCCTGCCCTGGAACGACCCATGTTTAGTTGTAGGTTTACTCATCCTGGACCGGAGCGATTAACAGACAACATCAAGTTTTTTGACTGTTTTAATGGCAATGGCCCTCTGGTAATGTTCCCTGGTTTCTGTCAAATTTGTAGGTTATTTGGAGTCATTTTACTTATCGATTTAATTAATCTTTTGCATGCATCTTTCATTTGCTTTTAGAGATCAAACGCTTCATCTTTGCAATAGGTGCTACTAACGGTTTTGTTGTTTCTTTGAACGCAGGAGGAGCAGCAAGGATCAAGGATTCATCCACACTAGCGATGGCAACACTTTGGCCCGCCCATTTTACATGTGGGCACGCGGAAGGAGGATCACTAGTCACTATTGTAACCGAAACATGTTAACGCTCCTAGCCCCTAAAAAGGGAGGAGACGTCTTTGTAACCGATGTTAAAAGAGTATAAATAAAAAGGGTTGTGCTTTCTATACTTGTTTTAATTTTGTTTCAATTCGTCCCTTTTCTCTTATTTCATGCATTTCAATTTCTAGGATTTAAGCGTTATCTTTCGTTTTGCATTGCATAGCTTTAGTGTTTCCTTTCCACTTCCGAAATCTCGTGTTTTCACATGCCTTCCCCATGTTTTTTGATTTTCACCATTTGGCTTCTTTGAAAATCATATTTTACCATTTTTCCTTCTGCATTGTTTCGAGATTTATTTGGTGAACTTTCCAATCCTTTACATTTCTTATGCCAGCTCCCCCTATTGGCTCCATTTTTTGGGCATCCCCAAGAGTCAACCTTCTCAGCGGCTTTTGAATTTCCCAATTACCTGCTACAATTTTTGACATCATAAAATCCTCATTGTTACCATTTCTAGCCAATCCCCTTCCTCTAGGCGATATTTTTCCTTTTTGAGGCATCCTTACTGGTTTTCCTTTTGGCTTTGGACCTGCACCACTACTTTCCATTTATATTTCCCTTTGCATGCTTTGTTTACTCATCATCCCATTTCCAAGTGACTTTTACTATTTATTTCTTGTCCTACCCTTTTTCCTCCTCTTCGTTGTTCTTTGTTTTTAATCATTAAGGAGGTAAAATCTATGTTTATCGAGCCTTAGATGTTTGAATTAGAGGCCATTGCTAAAGGTATATTGAAATACAAAGGTGGGCTTATTAAATTTTTTAAGATATTCTTTGGCATCAATAGGGAGGTGACCAATTCTTTTGTTACCTCCTAGTACAATGGCATTGTTACCATTCATGGCATGGAGTTTCAGATCACTATGGAGCTATTGGCCGAACTGATGAGACAAAATATTGATGGCAAGGTGATTAGGAGGAACAAGCACAATTGGGACATGGAGTTAACTCACTTTGAGAAGAATTCGTTGATCCAAAAGATGCATAAGAAAGCTATTTCTATTGCAGAGGTACCTTCTAACATCAAGGTTGATGCTAAGGATGAGGACGTTGTGGAGATTGCAAAGGAAGCTTGCATCGAAGCCCCAAAGGAAAACCCAAAGGATGCACCAAAGGATGATATTAAGGATGCCAAGCTGGATGTTGTTGTAGTGTCACCAATGCATACTGACGTACCCATTTGAACTTGCCTATTGGTCCTCCTGTGGAAGGCTCACTCTTAGCTTTCTTCCTCTTCTTTTATTCCTTTCTCTTGGAGGATTTTGTCTTTTTTGGTTCTACTAGCTGAATGCCTATCACTTTTTGTTCCTTCCTTTTCAAGGATTTAGTCCTTTTTGGATTTTTTGGTTGAATGCCTCTTAGTTTGTGTTCCTCCTTTTGTTTCCTTTGAGGTTTTTCCTTTCTTTTTTGTTATTGTACAAGGTGTTGGGGCACCTTTCAAATGTCCCTTTTAATAAAAATATTAACTTACCAAAAAAAAGTCATCACCGTCATTTCCTAAAATATCTCTCTTTGTAGGTGTTTCACCCATATGATCCCACCAAACAGAGCACCTAATATTGCACCCATAATTACATCAGTAGTACCATATTCCATGCTCAAAATAATGCAACCATTCCATCATAAACATCATAAAGAAACTATTCCATTAAATATCCATACCAATACATAGTTCATTTCCCAAAAAGAGTCCTTCCAAGGAGGGCTATTATATTTTATGCACACTCTGGGAGGTGTACCCAAAAGATTTTATGCATGCTTTGAGAGGTATACTCAAAGGAATTTATGCATGATTTGAGAGGTAAACCTGAAGAATTTTATGCACACTTTGATAGCTGTAACCAAAGGATTTTATGCATGCTTTGAGAGGCATACCTAAAGGATTTAATGCATGCTTTTACATGCATATCCTAACGATTTTATGCACGCTTTGAGAGGCATACCAAAAGTTTTTTATGCACATTTTAAGAGGCATACCCAAAGGATTTTATGCATGATTTTAGAGGTATACCTGAAGGAATTTATGCATGCTTTGAGATACATACCCAAAGGATTTTATGCATGCTTTTAGATGCATATCTGAAGGATTTTATGCAAATGTTTGAGAGAGAGTAATTGTATATTTTTACCTTGATATGTGTCTCCTAATTAGGAAGTAAAATGCATGAGTATGTATAATGATAGATATAGATTACTTTCTAAAATTGCATATATAGTTTATAAATGTTATGGTTTTAGGAGTAGGTTGACCCCTATTTAAATAAATACTTTTTTTGAATGTGATATAGTGTCTTAAATATCTTAACATATGAGAGAGGGTAACGAGGATCTATAAGTTCGTTACCTAAGGCATATGCAAAGATTCACATGTATGTGATGAATTAAACTTAAGACCTATCACCACCTTTGATGTGTGAAGAAATTAATATTTTAATGAAAGGAGCATTGTCTAAGGTTCCAATGAAGGCCACTTTGAAATCATATACCCCCAACCATCATATTCAAAATACAATAGTGAGTATGAAGTATGCGAGTATATGATAAATAAATCTACTTGAAAGACCCATTACACTATGCTTCTAGTTGCAAATATGAACTATTTTGTGATTGATTTCTTGAATATTTGAATGTTGTAACAATCCCAATTGTTACCCCTTCTTATCCATAGATTGTTTTTTACATATATAAAAGTTCATATTCATATGGCAAAAGACCTAATCATGCTCTAGTATAGAAATATTCCATTTGGATTATAAATTTCAAGGCAAGTAGCTTCAAGAGCTATAGAGACTTGATCAGAGTCTCTTCAAGTAGAAGTGATCAGCTTCTACGAAATCCTCATACCCACTTGGTGTGAGTACACTGGCCAAGCGTTAGATTTCATCCCCATAAAAGGAGAAATCACCAAATGGTCCACCCAGACTAGGTGAATGCCTTGAAGATGGAGAACCACATTTATAGTAAACCATCACAGATGAAATATCCACACCAATCGTTATTCATAAATCTTAGCTTCAATCCATTCCATTTTGAAAGGAGTTCTAGGACAACTGTATCACTATCATGATAAGAATCCATGGAATATCCTTTTGAACATGATTACATATCTTTAAGCCTCTTAGAGTATATTGGTACACTCTCCATTTAGGCAACCCTCTTTACTTGTTCATATTGATTTTATTACAAAAAAAAACTTATCTTGTCCAATAAGGGTGTTCCCTTCATCCTGTACACCCAATTATTAACTTAAAATGTAGGGTCTATCTTGGTTTGTAGTTCAGGGTCATTTCACCTTGATGAGAGTTTCATTCCACAATATAATCTCAAGTGAACCATTGTGTGAGTTTATGAGGTGAACTCAACTTCATGAGGCCCTTATATGACAACATTCTATGCATTTCTTACTCAAGTCTGAAGCACTACATGAGAATTATTCTTAAGAAAGGTTTATATTCTATTCAAGAATGAGTGCTTAATGCTTAGATTAACATAAATCCAATTATCCCCTATAGACACCTAAAACATGTCATGTCGAGGGCGACTACTCATATGGACATGCTACAAGACCATATGGAGGATCTTGGATAGACTCTAAGATAGAGCAGTGGTTCTAGCCACTCAATTTAGGCATTTTGGCCTAAGCAGTCTAAACCATAGCTCAGACCTGCGGTGTCCAGTCTAAACCGCGATTGACACCTGTGGTCTGCAGTCTGTACCGCAACTGTGACCTACGGTATTAACTAAAGTTTAGTTAGACCTTCCATCCAAGACAAACCGATTGGAAAGGCCAAAAGATATAGAAGGAGGTAGTTGAAGGGTGGAATATTCTAGAGGCTTCCATCCCAACTGTCCTAACCAACCTTCTTGGTATTGGCTTCTCCATGAAGCCACCCCTAGCCCTAGGGGCATGCTATAAATACCCCCTCTAAATGGGGAGAAAAAGAGAGCAAGCATTGGATATTTGAGTAGTGAAGCCCTGGAAAATTGTACACTCAAACTGAGTATACTAAGAGATAGAGCTATTGCACTTAATCCCCGACCCTTTTGCCACCATTCATGATGAATTACATTATGGATGCCCTAGGTTCTTAGGAGGATCAAGAAACGCAAATCCGGGCAAACGAAGGCCCTTCACATCGAATTGACCACCAAATCAGTCTGAGGACATCGAAGGCAACCCTTGAACATCAATTTGGACAAGGAGATTGAGCCCATTGCCCCTGATTTTGAGGGTAAACTTATTAGAGGTCAAACCATGACTATCAGTCATGGTTCACAGTGCAGAACGCTCACTAGAGCTACGGTTTGCAACAGGTGATATATCACCTTACTCTTTTCTTTTTTGTCCAGCTAGTTAGTTTAGATTAGTTATTTTTGTGATTGAATATCATTTTATAAGACTTTTGACCGTAGAACCAGGATAGATTCACATCTTATGCTTATGTTTGAATTAAGGCTAAAATGTTTTCTTTATGCATGTTTATGTTTCATTATCTATATTTGATCCATGCATAGTGTAGATGCTATTTTACTTTATGCTATTACATGAATCTTGATTCACTTTGCACAGTTTAGCAGATTTCTTTATGCTTCTTGATTATGCATGTTAATGGTGTCATTCTGCATTTTATGTAAAATGACCTCATCATGAGAGGCTACCTATATTTTTGACATTCTTGTTGTTTCTTGACCACAAGGAACAGTTCCGAAGGAGAGATAAAGCATTCAATCCATTCCCCATTGCGAAGAATAGGGTCATTGACACCCTAGAGTAGTTCGTGTCACCCTGAGGGGTATTTTGATCACACCTACCCTTGATAGGGATTAAACACTATTGTAATTAATGTATCAAATGGGTATGCCTAAGAGGGACGAATATGTAATTTGACTTCATTGAAATTAATAATGGATTCCTTGTATTCATGTTATTTCTTGTTATCAAATTATGCATGCCTATTTGTGTATTTTTCTTCGATTGCAATAGTTAGATTGGGTGTGAGCCTCTTTGGTGGTTATAGATGGCGATCACGGTGGAACTCCGCATTTCTAGCCCCTGAGTGCTGATATTTTTGTTTGTTTTATCTCAGGTGCTAATCGTAGCTAACAACTGCGGTTATTTTTTGGCCCGCGGCTGTCACCTACGGTTTACACTATAGCCCACAGACTAGAGCTATGGTTTACAGTAGAAGCAGCAGACAACAGAGAAACCACTTGGCATCAAATCAGGAGCTGAGGTAGGCGCTATTTTCATTCTCTGTTCTACATTTTTTGCTCTGTATTTTTACAGTAAGTTTCAAATCGATGGCAAATTAGGTACATTAAAGGAAAATGGTGAATGAATAGTCCTAGTTTGCTTTTGCATTCCTTCCATTAGAAAGGCATTTCTAGGAACAACGAACCTCTGATTGCATTCTGCCCTAGAATACAGTGACCTTGATAAAAATTGTGTGGTCGTTTACATGCTTGAGGCCCAATTAGAGGCCATGTCATCGTAATTGCATTGTCATAATGTCATGTAGGACATAGCATGATGAAAGCTACAAAAAAATGGCATACCGATATGATGCAAACAAAAATAGATATAGATGCTAAGTCCTACGAATGCAATGAGTAATGCATGAAGGAAATGACGTAGAAATGAGATGTGAGCAAAAAAAGTGGGGCCTCCTTTATTGATATTGCTTTTAATATGATTACAATACATCCCCCATCTAGGGCTCAGAACATTTGATACAATTTGTTACATTAATGGATGCCCGAAATAAGCCGCGCTTCCAAGATCGGACGGTACGCTTCCAGCGTCTTTCGCGTGCCCACAATCAAAGTGGGTGGGCTAAAAGCTGCCGCTGCTTGTGTCCGTGTGTTCATCATTCCTTGCTACCCCTCTAGTATTCCTAGCAGTGAGATCCTACACACAGAAAGACAACAAATCGTTAATAGCTTATGCCTATCTAGAAAAACATGCAATCCCCAAGGCCTCTAGTAGGCACTTAAAAGATATCATTTATAAGATTGATAAGTAGATTACAAAATGATATGGAAATGTAAAGGACAACGTCTAGAATTGGTATCACTTGATTTTACGTCGAAGCGGCATCAGGCGGCCCCGTTATGCTCGTTTGCCCGTCGGGGGCCTCTCCAAAGTGAGCGCTCCATTGTACCACCTATGCTCATCCAAATCACCTAAAACTCATGAGTTAGGCATTATATGTAATTATAAGACTACCCAGATGCTCATAATTTGCATATCCTACCCAGATTCTCCTATATGTGACAGGGGCACCCTGCGAGCTAGTTAATACATAAAATAATAAAACGATCGTCAAATCATGTCAGAATGAGTTCAAAATTTAACAAAGGCATTAGGATATCATCTAGGACATATTACAAAAGGAACAGTAAGGAAATCATGCACAAATTTCTAATCACTCTGGGGTGGGACGCTAGGGACTGTCGCAAAACCTACAAAAAGTGACCTTGCAAATGTCCTGCCCAGAGGCCTCCAAAACTCCTGTAAAATTGTGGTTAGACTAAAAACAACATTTTGAGATGACCTAGAAGGTCAGAGCTGGCAGATTCTACCTAGGTTATCTTGTATATGAAGGTGCTTCCTGTAGGTTAGTAGACGCATAAAATGACAGAAACCAGATCACATCATGTCAGAAAGTAATGAAATTTGGACAACATCATAAGTACATTAGATATAAAATAATGCAAAAAGAATAGTAACAAAACCATGCACAAATTTCTAATCACTCCGGGGTGGGGCGATAAGGACTGCAGCAGTTTAGGGGGCGCCCAGGGGTGGGGCGCCCACCATTTAGGGCCTAGTTTTGACACCAATCCAAGTGGTATGGGTCCAAAACTTCCTAGGGGGTTGTGTCGACAAGTTTGGGGTGGGATTGTGGCCGATTGCTTAGGTTTTTGGATCTTTATTGCATTCCTAGTGTTCACCCGATAACCTCTCTTCTAGAAGAGAGAGATTAGGGACATAGGAAGCACAAAGAGGAATGGGGGTATAGTTTGGCAACACTTTGTTGCTCCAAATGCTCCAGCTCTCATCTCCTATTTGGGGTGAGAAGGCTCACATTTTTATAGATCTAAGGGTCTCCTTTGAATGTGCATGTGAGGGCACCACTTGGTTCATTATGCATTTTTGGGGGAGAGAAGATTCCTCCCTGATTAGGGCTCCTTTATTGAGGCATCCATGATTAGGGCATGCTTGATTGAAGCCTCTCTGATTTGAAACCTTCCCTCGCAATCCCATGCCTTGAAGGAAGAATTAGGTGGGAGATTTGGGCTGCCATTTTTTAAGGTTTGACTTTTTTCCAGTCAAACCTACTAATCATCCCACCCTAGAGCAATTGCTGCTAATCATCCCGGGGTGGGACGAATAGGATTCTAATCATCCTAGGGTGGGACGAATAGGGAGCAAAGTGCTTAAAAGGTGCAAAACTGACCTCTGATCTTCCAAAACTAATTTGGGAGTGGTTAGGACCACTTTTTATCCTCTGGAGGCTGTCCTAGGGTGTATGTATGCCAATTTGATCAGTGCTTGTAGTCACATAATCGGATTGGTGCTATTTTGGTGTCTACAGATGCCCCTTATTGGGATGCGCTGTGTGTGGCACAGTGCTAAGAAAAAATAGATGACCAAAGCACTTAATGATTAGGGTTTATTAGTAACCTAACCAAATTTTGATGCCCTAAGTATGGAAAGGGCACGCATTCTTGAATCCTTGCTTCTGACGAGCTAAGGAGCTTAACTCAAGTGTAAACTTTTTCAGTGAGGTGTACTTGATCTTGGACATTGTTTAGACATGAATAGGCAAAGGGCACAACATTTTTTCTAAGGAACATTTTCTTCATGCTTTCAAAATGCCAAGTGTTTGTTTAGATTGTGATTATTGCTTGTTTTCTGCCCCAAGCAGGAGCGTGATTGTCTTTGTCAATGATTCTTTGAATGCATGCCATTTTCTTGATTGGGTGTGTATTTGTTGATTGGTGACTAAGTGTGACTACCCCCTCAAGCGACGAATCGATGAGGGAATGACCAAAAATGAGAAAATAAATGAGTCACTTGACCCAAGATGACGTTTGTAAGGATGCCTTCAATTGTTTTCGTTGAACGCTTATTGCAGTTTTCCAACCATTGGACCTATTTTTGGTGGGTTTTGACCCTTTTTTTTTACGCCTATTGGGGTAGAAATTATCGAAAATCCTCCTTCCCGTGGAGTAGTCCAGCTATGCTAGACTTCTTAGGGAGTAGGATAGTGAGTATTTGTGACCCCGATGGTAGTTTTTCATGCCATGAATGTCAGGTGCAAATGCACCTTTGTTCGGAAAATTTATTGTTGTTTTTGGTGCATTTTTTGGATGTAGTTTTTGTTGCTTTATTTCTTGCTCTATAATCGTCCCAGGGTGGGACGAATACCAATTTTGTAATCGTCCCAGGGTGGTACGAGCGCTAACTAGGGCATTCATCCCAAGGTGGAACGATTACAGGCCTAACAACCTATATAAGGACCAAAACTCGGTTTTGGGCTCATTTGCAATATTTTTTCTTGGGGATTTGGAGCAGTGAGGAGGAGGAGTGCTAGTGTGCGTAGCGGAGCACTGCTGAAATTTTGTGGACATCATAAGTGCGAGAACCAGATCTTCATGTCGAGGATCCGAGGTGAGACCAGTATAATGTTCCTTCTCTCTGCCTGTTATTCATGCGTGTTTTATATGAAGTTTAAAACTCACATATAAAATGTTTGTTCGCTTTATTTTGTTTAAAAACCTGATGTTTTTGTGTGTGTTGGTTTGATTTTATTCGTATATCAAGTTGAAAACCTAATATAGGAACTTTATTTGCTTTTTTTTTTTTTATATTAGGTTAAAATAACCCAACATGTTTTTGTGCTCTGTTATTTTGTTGTTAATTTTCGTATATTAAGGTCAAAACCCTGATACACAACTGTTATCTGTAGTTTTTTTGTGTTTGTATTTAGGTTTAAAACCCAAAACATTTTCATTTTATTTTGTTGTTTTTGTTCATATTATGGTTGAAACCCTAATATGTTTTATTTCATTTTTGTTTTTACCATATTAAGGTTGAAACCCTAATATGTTTTTTTGTTTTGTTTTGCATTCACATTAAGGTTGAAACCCTAATATGATTTTTTTGTTTTGTTTTGTTTTCACATTAAGGTAGAAACCCTAATATGATTTTTGTTTTGTTTTGTTTTCACATTAAGGTAGAAACCCTAATATGATTTTTGTTGTTGTTTTTTTTTTTTTTTGATTGTACAGTTATTTTCATGTATGTTGTCATTGTTGTACAATTTTATTTTAATGATTTTGTACTTTCATTGTACATTTGTTTTACTGTAATTTTTATGCTGTACTTTTGCAATACAATTGTAAATTATAGTTTGTACTTCTGCTGTACAGTTTTATTTTAATGTTTTTGTTTATATTAAGTATGTACTTAATATATTTTTTTCGTTTTATGTTGGTGTTTCAGGTTGTGAAGAGTCGGTATCGCCAACCGACTATTTTCTCTGATGCTCGGGATGCCCTGATAGTTGTGTATTGGGAGTGGCTTGATGCCCTTGGACTCAAGCATGTGATGCATCTAGAGCCTGTGGTGGGGGATCGGGCATATTTGACTGCCCTGATCAATCTGTGGGATCCCTACACCAACACTTTTCATCTCCCAACAAGGGATATGACTGTTACTCTAGAGGATGTGTATCTAATTCTATGGATTTTGATAGATGGACTGCCTATCTGGAAAACCCACCGTGACCATCGAACAATGGTATTGACATGGTGTTTTGGTCCGACGATGGAGAGGGGGGTGGAGAGGGCTGTGGAGAGGGCAAAGGCTGACTGCCAGAAAGGTGGTATTCTAGTGCAGTGGTGGCTGGAGAAAGGCGTATTAGGGGTGAGGCATGCTTTGATCCTGACCCTCATCTCCAATATGCTACTTCCTAACTCCTCAGGTGTGAGGTTCCCTTGGAACCTGTTTGAGTTAGTTTTTACATTGGTGGGGTGTCCTACATCAACTCCACTTATTATGATATGGGGTCAAACATTATTGGTGCAGTTGTACGATGAGTTGTACGAGGTCCACTATCGAAAGTGAAAGGGGATCGGGTGTAGCTATCTCTTGCAGTGCTGGGGGTGGTAGTACATAGCTATGAAGCGGCCACAGGGTTTGCCTTGGACCACCTGAGGTGAGATGGTGGATCTGGAAATTGGATATGTCGATTTATGACGAAGGTCAGAGGAGCATGGATAGAGTTTGCGATGGGCAGGTGATGTAGGTCACTATACTGATGCCTTCTCTCATCTAGTGCCAGGGCAAGTATTCTAGCGGTCATACCAAGACTATCCAGCCTGGCCTAAGGCTGGAGAGTGGCTCCGACATGTGCGCAGGGCTATATGGTTGATTGGGTAGCACATGACAGAGCAAGAGTACTTCCCATATGTTTGGGTGACATGGTAGTTTGGGGTGTGCTAGGGATTTCCTAATGATCCCTTGATCTATTGGCATCACGATGATGAGAAGACTCTAGTCTGGCCTACCATTAAGCAGCTGGGTGAGGGGTTCGATGCAGTTATTGATGTACCCGACGTGAATGATATCGGGGTGATTACAGAGTATGACCGATGGTGGATTATGCGATGATGGCGGAGTGAGGGGACTCTAGGAGGCATGGATACTGCAACAGCAGGAGGTGGGGGTGCAGAGGTATCGATGGATGGTTAGGGGCTCTACTTGATGATGTTGACATGGTGGAGGTTGATGACTTCACCGACGATGGAGACGATTTGGGGGTTTCAGAGAAGTTGAATGTACAGGATGTCTTGGAGCAGTGAGTGCCAGAGCATTAGGCTATCCTAGAGGTGCCCATGCCTTAGGCTATCTCAGGGGATGTGGAGGCTGGGCTTTGTGCTAAGATAACACGATTGGAGGGTCTCCTACGGAGATGGGAGGAGGAGCATAGATATGCTTTGGTGGATGATGAGGCCTGGAAATGCCTCAATCATAACATGTTTTGTACACTAAAAATGCCTATAAACTCTTATGTTTTATATGATATGTTAGTTAAGTTGATTTAATATGCTGTATATTAACCATTTTGCATGATCAATGTATTTGAAATATTATATGCTGATTTTACAGCTTTTTGCATAGTTTTGTGTTCTTTTTGTTATGATTTGCTACAATGGGATATGCTTAGAATAATAGCAGCATTTCACTAATCATATTTTGATTTGTTTCAAGCATTTACTTCACCTAAATCTGGCAACAGTGCAAGCAAACTGTTGCTGTGCAGCAAAAACTGGTCTTTCCCATGTAAATTCCAGCCAGCTGTCCATAAATAGCAAGGCATGGAATTCACATGAGGAAAGGGATGAAGACCATTAGAATTTGATCTTAGGAGATAACCCACCTGAGAGATGCAGAAGAAATCAATGGAAAAGCATACATTTGTTCATTCCGAAGCATCTTCGGAATGAACAGATATCTTCGAAATGAAGAAAACACAGCATCTTCGGAATGAGCGGATCTTCGGAATGAAGAATGCAGCATCTTCAGAATGAGCGGATCTTCGGAATGAAGCATGCAGTATCTTCGGAATGAGCGATATTCGGAATGAGCGATCTTCGGAATGAAAACTGCACTGTCTTCGGAATGAAGCCACTTATCTTCGGAATGAAGAACAGAATGTGTTTTTGACCTTTTTGACCGATTTTTGAAGGCGAAAAAGGGAAATAAAGGTTGGAAAAAGTAAAGAGAAATATCCTTCCATCTATTTTTGCCATCATTGCCGACCAAAGCCATCATTAAGGGAAAGATCAGGTTTTAGTCCTCTTCTAGGATAAAACCAGAATTTGTTGCAGCATTGTAGGATTAGATCTTTTGAGATATTCTTTGTTTGTAATCAGATCATAGGATAGCTATAAATATTGCTCCCATTCAGGTTGAGCTATAGAGAGGGAGGTAGAGAAGTAGCGAGATAGATAGAAAATAGAGTAAGGAAGCTAGCAAAAATACGAGTATAACTAGGAATTGACTTATTACTGATCCTGTAATAATTTTTCAATAGAATTCTTGTAATCATGTCTTTTGATCAATAAAGTGCACCAGTTCTATTTCAAATTACTTGTAAATGAGTGTGATTAAGATTTAGAAAGAGAGAGAGACTTACACCTTCTTTTGGACAAAGAGGTTGGCCACTTCCAGACCTAGGAGGAGGACTAACAGAACAGGTTTTTATTCCGATTTTGCTTTGCAGTGAGAATGAGTTGCTAGAACTTGTTATGTAAATTGCTTGTGAATAGTTGACAATATTTGCGGTATTAGTTTATTTATGCTAAGATAAATCTTGTGCTTAATGTTTTAGTTGCAATCTTACTTTCAGCCAAGCTTTCACTTTATTTTCAGACTGTTATTTCTAGAATTTACTATTTTTCAGCAATTTCCTGCATTTTTATGTTTTGCTGTCAAAATCTGAACAGAGGATTGACAACCTTCTGTTACAGAATTTTGATAGTTTTTATTTCCACATTAGATCTAGACTTTCATTACTGCAAAAGTAATTAGATTTCCTTTCTGCAATTAGGATCAGACTTTCAATTCTGCAACTGTTAATTCTGCAATATAATTAGGTCTTATTCTGCAATTGTAATTAGGACTTCATTTCTACAGTTAGTGATTAGTTTCCAATTCTGCAACTTAGATTAAGATTTAATTCATGCAATTTAGAGATAGGAATGTTCCAAAACCCCCCACCAAACCGGTTCCACCAATAAGACTTGTTGCCCTAGATTGACCTAAGTTATAGTTGTTTCACTTCTTCTCCCGTAGATAGCCTTGTACACTGCCCTGGATTGACAGATTCATTGAGAATTAATGATGGTATAACGACTACGCATCATTTTGGCACCGTTTCCGGGGAATAGTGTTGTCAGAAGAAAACAAATAGTCCAATAGTTGTAATCAGACTAAACTGTGAACATTCGGGTTAAAATCTGAATATAACAACAGAGTAAGATAACAACTATTGACTTAATTTATGTCATTTAGGAGTAAACATGAATGAGTAAGTCTAGGGAGACCCCAAAGGATCCCTGGCTTGTCCCATTAAGGAGATCTTCACGCCTAAGGGGTGAATCACCTGTGTTTGAACTACCGAAATATTGATAGAAAAATCACCAGTCTCACCATCAGTAGAACATTTTGAGAAAGGAAAATCACCAATTGTATCAACAGAATATCTTAAGGAAGATAATTCATCAGACTCATCAACAGAAAAGCTTGGACCTCTTGAGAGAACAATTTGGGAAGCTTTAACTTCTCCTAAGAAACAAGAAACTATGGCAGAAGGAGGCAATGTAGATGGCCAGCATGGCTATGTTCATAATGAAGGGGATGATCAGGATATACTCCAACCATCCAGAACATTTGAATATCCTATTCATCTGAATCCAACACAAAACTCTCCCATGAAGACCATTTCACCTTCAGTACTTCCCACCTTTCGAGGTGTTGTATCTGAAGATCCTGACCAATTTTTGTTTGAATTCAAGGTAGTGTGTCAGACCTATGATTATATAAATGACAATAAAAAACTTAAGGTTTTTCCCTCAACTCTCAAGGATTCAGACATTACGTCTGGTTCATGAGCTTAGAGCCAAATTCCATAAGAACCTGGGATCAAATGGAGACTGTCTTTTTAGACAAATATCAGGAATACTGTCGTGTAAGGAATAGAAAAGATGAGTTATTTAGAATCAAGCAGGAAGATGATGAGACCTTGGAAGATTACCTTGATAGGTTCTCCTTTGTTCAAAGGAGATGTGGACTAGTAGAACCAGAATTGTGTAAAACTATCTTTTTGAGAGGATTGCAAGATGAATCCAGAGAAGTTCTGGATTTGATGGGAAAAGGGGATGTAACCACTCTCAGTAATGAGGAAATTATGGATCTCTACAGGAATTACTCTCGCACTAAGCAGAGAAGAAGAAAAAGCCGCACAAATGGTACTGATGTAAAGGACCTGATAGAGGAACTTGCAAATTTCAAAACTGATATCCTAGTGCATCTAAACACTACTTTAGGGGAAATCTCTGCAAAAGCTAAAAACACAGAACCTTTGGCAATTTATTGCCCAAGATGTAGAAGTAAACATGCTTTGCAGGAATGTCCTTTGAATAAAACAACCATCTCAACCATTTGTAGTATCTGTTCAAAAAGGCATTCAACTGATCAATGCCACCTGCTACCACAACTCAAAACTGTGTTAGAAAACCAGACTGAGGAACTCAACTATATTGGACCAAAACAGGGGGGAATTTCTCTCAATATCAAAATCCCCCTCGTTTTCCTACAAATTGGGGGCATAATCCTGGTACTATGCCTTGGGGACAATCAGAACCACCCCAACGTCCTTGGAATTATCCTCAATGGACAAATTCCCAAGAATGGCCACAATCAAATTGGAGTAACCCAGCCTGGAATCAGAATCAAAACAACCCCTCATGGAATCAAAACAATCCAGCTTGGAATCAAAATCAGACTAATCCACATTGGGTGCAAAACCAACCACAATGGAATCGACAATACCAGTCCTATCCAAGGCAGCAAAGGAATCAAGGTCAAACTCAGCATTTGTTGCCTGCACCTAATCAAAATTTTCAAGAAAAACAACAAACACAGCAAGTGAAGCAACCTCAATTGCCAGCTCAGCCAATCACTAATCCAAATAGTGTAAGACAGACACCTCCTGTCTATGTGGCTGAAGCTGAAGAAAATATTGAAATTAATGTTCTTGATTGTAGTGATATTCAACTCCGTTCAGGAAAAGTTGTACCTGAACCAGTTTTAATGGAAACCAAAGATAATGAAGAGCAAGAATCATCAGAACCAGAGAGAATCCAACCAACAAAAGAAACAGAAAAATTGGATCCAACAATAGAAAAAGAGACACAAGCAGAACAATTACCAAGGATAGTTCCATATCCTGAAAGACTTAATGCAATACCAGAAATTTTTGAGTCAGAATTGGTCAAAGAACTCAAAAAGTTGACTATCTCATTACCCTTATTGCAAGCCATTAAGGAAATACCAGAAATTAACAGTACTATCCGAAATTTGTGCATTAAAAGAGTAGGGAGAAAGAAGAAAGCATTCCCCAAGACTGTGCAGGTTGAAGGGAAGATAGCTGATCTCTTATCTGGAAAACTACTACCTCCAAAGTATAGTGATCCAGGAAGCCCAATTATCACAGTCACCATAGGTTCAGTACCAATATCAAATGTTTTAGTGGATCTAGGAGCTGCAATAAATGTCATGACTAAAGATACAATGGAACAATTACAGCTCAAACATCTCAGCCCCACATTTACAGTTTTAGAAATGGCTGATAGGTCAGTAGCAAAACCTGAAGGAATCATTGAAGATGTCCCTATAGAAGTTTCTTCTTGGGAATTCCCTGCAGATTTTCTGGTTTTATAGCCAAGAAATTCAGCACATGGATATCCCATTATTTTGGGAAGACCTTGGCTTGCAACCTAGGCGGCCTTCATAGACTGCGAGATCCGGAAATATGACTATTTCAAATGGTATTGAGCTTGAAACAAATTTCTTTATATCCTCCTGCCAAAACCATCTAGCAAATTTTCAGGTCGGTTATGGTTTTCGACTCGGATGAAGAACCGGAAGAGGTCATTTCTACACTAGCTACCTTAGTAGTAAGAGAACACACAGAAGACCTCAGTGACACAGAAAACTTAGAAAATGAAACAATCTCGATGAATGTTCTGCATGAACAAGGTTTAGAAGGGGAAGCAACAAATATCCAACAATTGATAAGTAATGAGGAGAATCAAAAATCTGAAGATGAATCATCTGTGCTATCACAAGGAAACTCTGTTTCACTATCACATGGATGGCACCATCATCTGATTTTTCCTTCTCACTGTTCCATACAAGAAATGCTTCCCTCAAGCAGCAATGAAACATAAACTGCTTCGTTTCTCCCATCTCAGCAATGTCCTCTTAATCCCTTAATCACCAAGTATGAAGGAGTGAATTCAGTCCTTCTAAATACAAAACAAATAGAAGTCCAGCTAGGCAAATTTTTGAATATCTACAGCCAGCTTACTAGGGAAGAGGAAGAAAAATTGATAGTTGTTTTGCAGAAGCATGTTCATGCTTTTGCTTGGAACTACAAAGATATGTCAGGAGTTCATCCTGATATATGTACCCATAAGATCTATACCGAAGAAGTCAAGCCAGTCAGACAATTTCAAAGAAGATTGAATCCTGCCTTAAGAGATATTGTGAAGGAAGAAATTGAAAAACTCCTGGAAGTAGGATTCATTTACCCAATTTACGATAGTCAATGGGTTTCTCCATTGGTAATAGTTCCTAAGAAAAATGGAAAAATGAGAGTATGTGTAGATTACGGAGAATTGAATAAGGTGACATACAAAGACCATTTTCCATTACCTTTCATAGATCAAGTGTTAGATACTCTTGTCTGGAAAAAGATACTTTTGTTTTCTTGATGGATTTAGTGGATATAATCAAATTCAGATTGCACTCGAAGATCAAGAAAAGACAACTTTTACATGTCCATGGGGAACATTTGCCTATAGGGTTTTACCTTTTGGTTTGTGTAATGCCCCAACAACTTTTCAGTGAGCAGTCCTAGCAATTTTTGCTGATCCGACCACCAAAAGTGTTGAAATTTACATGGATGATTTCACAGTATGTGGACAAACTTTTGATTTTACATTGGAAAATCTTGACAAAGTCTTAACTCGTTGTGAAACATACCACTTATCCTTAAATCCAGATAAATGCTTCATGATGATGAAGGAAGGGATAGTTCTTGGTCATCACATCTCTCCTGAAGGGATCCAAGTTGATCCAAAGAAAGTTGAAATTATCAAGAACCTCCTTCCTCCTAAAACTCAGACTAATGTCAGAAGTTTCCTAGGACACATTGGTTTTTACCGTAGGTTTATTCCCAACTTTAGTACAATAGCCAGTCCACTGTTTGCCTTATTGACTAAAGATTCTGAATTCTCCTGGACTGCAAAGTGTCAGGAAGCATTTGAAGCTCTGAAAGAGAAATTGATAACTCCACCTGTGCTTAGAGGACCTAATTGGACATTACCATTTCACATTCAAACTGATGCCTCCAATACAACAATTGGAGCAGCATTAGGACAAATTGATAATGGTGAACATTATACCATCTACAACATTAGCAAAAACTTGACAGGAGCAGAGAAAAATTATACAACAACTGAGAAAGAATTCCTAGCAGTGATTTATGCCATCAACAAATTCAGGCATTATATCACAGGTTATCAAATATTTATTCACACAGATCATACAACCATTAAGTATTTGATGAATAAACCTATGGTAAGTGCAAGAATTATTCGTTGGTTGCTTTTGCTGCAAGAATTTGATATCACCATAATCAACAAACCAGGAAAAGCTAATGTTGTGGCAGATTTCTTGTCCAGGTTGCAGAACACAGATGAAGGGGAATTAGTTGATGACACTTTTCCTGATGAAAAACTATTTGCTATATCAGTTCAATCACCTTGGTTTGCAGATATAGCCAATTATTTGGTCACAGGGAAAGTTCCTCCACATTTCACCTCAAAACAGAAAAAACAATTGATCAAACAGAGTTCTTCTTTTGAATGGATTAAGGGTATGCTTTTTAAGTGCGATCCCGACCATGTGTTACGTAGGTGCATCCGAAAGGATGAAGTGTATGATATCCTTAGAGCTTGTCATGATGAACCCTCGGGTGGACACTATTCCGTAAAAAGCACGGTTAGAAAAATCTTGGGGATAGGATATTATTGGCCATCTCTTCACAAGGATGTGAAAAAGTACATCAGGCATTGTGATGCATGCCAAAGAATGGGGAAACCCACTCATACAAATGAGATGCCACTTGCAGCCTCAAATGGTTTTAGAACCATTTGAGAGGGGGGGGCTTGATTTTGTAGGACCTATTGATCCACCTTCTCAAGGAAAGGTGCATATTCTAGTATGCACTGATTACCTGACAAAGTGGGTAGAGGTGCGTGCTTTCAAACATGCTCGTGAAGAGAAGGTCGCTGATTTCTTGTATACTCAAATTTTTTAGAGATTTGGAGCTCCACGGTCTATCACCACAGACCAAGGACCCCAATTTGCATCCAAAGTCATAAAAGTATTTACAAAATTGTATGAAATCAAACATAGGAAATCATCACCTTACCACCCACAAGCAAATGGCCAGGTTGAAGTAACAAACAGGGAACTAGAACGCATCTTGACAAAAACAGTAGCTTTTCATAGGAAAAATTGGCTAGACAAATTACCAAAGCAGTTTGGGCCTACAATACTACTTGGAAGTCCACTACTGGATTCACACCTTATGAACTAGTCTTTGGTAAAAAGCCTCTCTTACCTATTGAATTTGAGCTACTAACATTGCGCACAACACTGGAAATTGGAATTGACTTGTCGCAGGCACAGATAGACAAGATTCTGCAGCTGAATGCATTGGATGAACTTAGATTGGATGCTCTGCACCAAACTGAGGTAATTCAGGAGCAGAGGAAGCTGTGGCATGACAGTCACATTCAGCGGAGGAAACTTCAACAAGGAGATTGGGCTTTCTTGTTCGATTCTCAATATGAAGACTTCCCTGGAAAACTGAGAACTAGATGGTTGGGACCTTATCTGGATTGAAGAGGTATTCAACAATGGAGCAGCTCGTTTATCCCCCATTGATGGGTCACGAAGAAAGTTGGTAGTGAATGGACATCGCCTCAGGGTATACCATACACCTTCGACTAAAGAAGAATTCTTGCAGCAACTTGATAGTTTGGATACACAGCAAGTGGAAGAGAATCCTTCTTCCACTTCAAAACAATCAACATGATCAGTGGATTTCAAGAAAAAATAGAAAATACAAAAAAATCAGAAAAATAGAAAACAAAAAGATGAATAAATTCTGAGTATGAATTCCTTCATGGGCATGGTTTCAGGGGAAATCATGAAATTCCTTCATGGGCATAGTCAGGATCAAGAGAAAAAAAAAAAGAGAGAAAAGGAGAGGTAAAAATAAAAAAAATGGGAAAATCAAAAAAAAAAAAAGAGAGAAAAATGAATAACTCAGCAGTGAAAACCTTTTCTTAAGGCACTATTGGGTTGGTGTGCATGAAAACCAGTTTTACGGCATGCATAACCTTGAGAAATTTTTGAACCATCATTGTACAAATTCACCTAGTGCACTTGTTTTGAAATGTTGCAGAAAATCTCAATGAGAATATCAACAAAAGCAGTCATTCTTCAAAAGCGGCATTAACTGTTTTTATCAGGTATATATTTCTTACATTTCTTCATTGTAAAATGATTGGTATATAGTATGTGACAATTAACCATTAGCATAAAAGGTATTCATAAGAGTTGGCATACTTAAAAACATGTTTTAAGAATGACAATATTGATTTCTGCCTAATCTTCGGAACAAGAATGCCAAAAACAATACTTGTTGTATTATCTTCGGAATGAAATTGTCTTCAGAATGACAGCAAAATGAATGTTGCACTTTATCTTCAGAAAGAAACTTTGTCTTCGGAATGACAATTTGTCTTCAGAATGAAACTTGGTCTTCAGAATGACGATTTGCTGCATCATCTTCGGAATGAAGATCTATCTTCGAAATGAAGGTCTGTCTTCGGAATGACGATTTACTTTCACAATACAGCTTGATCTTCGGAATGAGGATTAATCTTCGGAATGAGGATTGATCTTCGGAATGAAGATCTATCTTCGGAATGAAAATTCTGCAAAGAGGATTTGTCTTCGGAATGAAGACCTGTCTTCGAAATGAGGTCATAATCTTCGGAATGAGGATTTGTCTTCGGAATGAAGACTTGTCTTCGGAATGAGGTCATAATCTTCGAAATGAAATTTTGTTTGCATTTTCGGAAAGAGCATTTCCACGTGGCATCCAAGAAAATAAGGTACGACAAAATTAAGATTTTTTCTTAGTTGCATGCGAAGAAGGGACACGTGTCAATCAGCACATGGTCTGTTTTTGCACTCATTGGAAATACGGAGAATCTGCAACCATATGCCACCAGTTTTTAATGTCAATTAACATGCACGTGAGAATCTGCAAAACTGATGAGGTGGATCTGACGGCAAGGACATCCATGCAATTATCAACGAACAGGTGTACAGTGCAGAAGTAGATATGTGTGCCATCCTTCTTTTCGAAGACGTGTTGCGAGGTACAGTGCACAGAATACGGCTCATTCCAAAGAAGACGAAGAAGAAGGAGAAACAAGGTAGCGAAGGTTCTAAACTCTGCAAATTAGCAATAGGAAACAACCATAAAATCTTGCAGTAGGACAGCAGTCGCAGTGTACAAGTTTTAAACAGAGAAAAATGGGACGCAAGACACAGACCAAATGGATCACAGAGAAAGAAAGCATCATTGAGATGCAAGAAAGAAAAATTGCAGAACTTCAACAAGAAGTGGCAGAACTAAAAAATGTTGTTGTCACAATTCGAAAAACCAGCTATATCCCATGATGAAGATAATTTGGCTCAATTGCTTCTAGGTTTATCAAGAGCAGATGACTCTGTTGAGGCAGACATAGAAGTTCATCCTGAAATAACACTCCTTCATTACTGAAGAAGTGCCTGTTCATTCTGAAGCAGTGCCTTCTTGTTCTAAAGATGCTTCAAAAATGGTGAGAAATATTACAGAGGATGTTGAAAATGAGCCACCAACACAAGAACAGTCCCAACAGTAAGAAAATGTTCAAGTAAGTACTCCTACTGAGGTCCCTGCATTTCAACTTGTTACACTTCCAGTAGAAACAACAGATAAGGGGGTACAAGTAGAAATACTATCTGATGACAACCCCATAGAAATAGCAAATAAGGGGGTGCAAGTAGAGATATTGACAGATGAACAGCCAGTGGAAGTGGCAGAAAAAGGAGTTCAGACAAATCGGTGCCTAGGATCCCCCCTGTAGTAAGACCACCTAATACTGTGTCCCTAGAGCAGTACAATGCAGACATAGCTAGCTGGATGATTAGATATGAACAGCTTGCCAATAAAACTAAAAAATTCAAACTGGAAGCAAAACAGCTAGAAGCCAAGGACACAAAAATTCAGGCATTGAAAGAAAAGGTATCTGACTTGTGCCAAATTGCTGAGTTTTTAGTCCAATTTAGACGGCCAGCCAGATTTTACAGCCTTATTTTGAAGGAAAAATACCTTAGATGGCAGGTCATGAGGATTACTTCAAACCTTCCATACAAATTGGACACTATTGAAGATTTTTTGGAGGCATATTTTGATAGTCCTTTTGAGCAGAAAAATCTCCTGTGTGAACTATTTTTGCATAGTTTCTTCATTCCAGAGGAAGTTGACTCTCATCCTCAAATCTACATTGGAGATGTTCAGTTGAGAGCATTTATGTCTACCTTGCAAAATCAGCTTTATTGGGATCATGAGAAAAGGCAGAATAAAGTGATTGAAACAAGGGCTGAGTTGTTAGTCAGAGCAATCCAACCAAATCACCTAAATATCACTCAACAACACTTCTCAATGATGAACAGGGATGATATTAAGAGAATGTACTTGAACAATTTGAGGGACTGTGTGACCAGATTTAACAATTTCTGTGATCACAATTTCTTTCCGAGCATTGTCAGTATGCAGAGACAGATGGAATGAACTTTCCATGTCTTTGAGGAAAAGAGAACCTATCTCCCCCATCAATCTAGAGTGGTCCAGAAGAAGAGCAGAAGGTGTAGTCCAACTGATCCAGATCATGCAGCATAACTGGATAGGTCTCAGGTTCAGGCCTCCAACCATCATTACTCCAGTTCCATTTTACTTTGAAGAAGATGAACAGCCTGATGAACAATTTGAAGATTGGCTTAGAAACATTCAAGAAAACAGGGGATATTACATAGGCAAGAAGTTATTCTACAGGTCATGGAATCTAAACATGGACATATGTGATTCCATAGCCCAACGGAATGCATGAGGGCATGCATTAATATAAGTTGGGGGGAAAATGATGAGGCCTGGAAATGCCTCAATCATAACATGTTTTGTACACTAAAAATGCCTATAAACTCTTATGTTTTATCTCGATATGTTAGTTAAGTTGATTTAATATGCTTGTATATTAACCATTTTGCATGATCAATGTATTTGAAATATTATATGTTGATTTTACAGCTTTTTGCATAGTTTTGTGTTCTTTTTGTTATGATTTGCTACAATGGGATATGCTTAGAATAATAGCAGCATTTCACTAATCATATTTTGATTTGTTTCAAGCATTTACTTCACCTAAATCTGGCAACGATGCAAGCAAACTCGTTGCTGTGCGACAAAAACTGGTCTTTCCCATGTAAATTCCAGCCGACTGTCCATAAATAGCAAGGCATGGAATTCACATGAGGAAAGGGATGAAGACCATTAGAATTTGATCTTAGGAGATAACCCACCTGAGAGATGCAGAAGAAATCAATGGAAAAGCATACATTTGTTCATTCCGAAGTATCTTCGGAATGAACAGATATCTTCGAAATGAAGAAACACAGCATCTTCGGAATGAGCGGATCTTCGAAATGAAGAATGCAACGTCTTCGGAATGAGCGGATCTTCGGAATGAAGCATGCAGTATCTTCGGAATGAGCGATCTTCGAAATGAAAACTGCACTGTCTTCGGAATGAAGCCACTTATCTTCGGAATGAAGAACAGAATGTGTTTTTGACCTTTTTGACCGATTTTTGAAGGCGGAAAAAGGGAAATAAAGGTTGGAAAAAGTAAAGAGAAATATCTTCCATCTGTCTTTGCCGTCATTGCCGACCAAAGCCATCATTAAGGGAAAGATCGGGTTTTAGTCCTCTTCTAGGATAAAACCAGAATTTGTTGCAGCATTGTAGGATTAGATCTTTTGAGATATTCTTTGTTTGTAATCAGATCATAGGATAGCTATAAATATTGCTCCCATTCAGGTTGAGCCGAGTAGAAATAGCAGATAGATAGAAAATAGAGTAAGGAAGCTAGCGGAAAATACAGAGTATAACTAGGAATTGATTGTTACAGTCCTGTAACAGTTTTTCAGCAGAATTCTTGTAATCATGTCTTTTGATCAATAAAGTGCACCAGTTCTATTTCAAATTACTTGTAAATGAGTGTGATTAAGATTTAGAAAGAGAGAGAGACTTACACCTTCTTCTGGACAAAGAGGCTGGCCACTTCCAGACCTAGGAGGAGGACTAACAGAGCAGGTTTTTATTCTGATTTTGCTGCAGCAGAATGAGTTGTAGAACTTGTTATGTAAATTGCTTGTGAATAGTTGACAATATTTGTAGTATTAGTTTATTTATGCTAAGATAAATCTTGTGCTTAATGTTTTAGTTGCAATCTTACTTTCAGCCAAGCTTTCACTTTATTTTTAGAACTGTTATTTTCAGAATTTACTGTTTTTTAGCAATTTCCTGCATTTTTATGTTTTGCTGTCAAAATCTGAACAGAGGATTGACAACCTTCTGTTATAGAATTTTGATAGTTTTTATTTCCACATTAGATCTAGACTTTCATTACTGCAAAAGTAATTAGATTTCCTTTCTGCAATTAGGATCAGACTTTCAATTCTACAACTGTTAATTCTGCAATATAATTAGGTCTTATTCTGCAATTGTAATTAGGACTTCATTTCTGCAGTTAGTGATTAGTTTCCAATTCTGCAACTTAGATTAAGATTTAATTCATGCAATTTAGAGATAGGAATGTTCCAAAACCCCCCACCAAACCGGTTCCACCAATAAGACTTGTTGCCCTAGATTGACCTAAGTTATAGCTGTTTCACTTCTTCTTCCGCAGATAGCCTTGTACACTGCCCTGGATTGACAGATTCATTGAGAATTAATGATGGTATAACGACTACGCATCGGTGGAGGTAACGCAAGAGAGGGATCTCCCATGGACTCAGTTGGCACAACAGAATAGTGATGTGTATCGCCAATGAGATATGGAGTGGGATCGGTATTGGATAGAGTTAGAGATAAAGGTTGTCCACCTCAATGGATAGTTGCCTATGCTTTATGGAGGTGGTTTGTCACACCGTATGAGAGGTAGTGAGACTGAGCAGTCTACATCATCTCGTCACAGGTGGCTATGTGAGGGTAGTGTTGGTGGGCAGGGTGCGAGGGTTGGTAGCAGCCGCCTGAGAGGTCCCATAGGACCCATACTATTGGGGGTAGTTCCAGTCACACCGATCCTGTGTGATCATGGTGGCCGACTCCCTAGGCTTTGGGGATTTTGAGTTTTTGGTTTTTGTGAGGTCAGAGGACCTTCTTATTGTAGCCTGAGGGCATTTTGACTTGATATATATACATGACTTTTTTTGGTTTGATTATATACTTGTCATGGTTTATTGTTCTTTATGCACATTTATTTATGTTGATGTATGCATATGCTATTATGACTGCGGATGATTTTAACTATATGATATAGATGTATGCATATGGAATGGATGGAATGATTTGTTGGTATACAAGTGGTGGCACCATAGACTATACAGGATTTATTGGCTTTCTGTACTATGTGATTGCTTTATGGAATAACTTTGCATTTGTAATTTTTGTTTTGTATTTTTTGATGGTGATGTAAGTAATGAAATGTACAACAATTGTTTTAGAATGTAGTTAAGGTTTTTCCGAGACTCGGATGCTTTAACTAACTAGTCAAGACTCGTACATTATCTTACAAGACTTTCGAACAAGGTACGAATCAGACTTGAGTTTGACCAAGTTATTTCACATCCCTGTGTGTGCGATTGAGTTCGTTTATGTGGTATTCGTAAGGATACCGCCAGTGCCAGGTAGGCTGTCCACCAAACCTGTACCGAGGATCACCTAATTAGCTCCACTAACTCCTTTGTTGCATTTAGTAGGATTAATCTACGATGCAATCTAGGATACCATAAGCTAGCTCATCCACATGCAAACATTGATCTGTACATATGCCCAATAGCTAATGCGACAGATATATCGTCATGCGGGAGGTTTGCCACCAGTGACCAGCAGGCTATCCACCAAACCGGGACTGAGGATCACCTCATGACCTTTCGAATGCTGAGAATTCCAGGGATTCAATAGTTACTCCCTCTCTTTTAATGGGATATTTGCTCAGTAGTGATGATAATCACTATTTATTTTGTTTGAGCTTGGGATTTTGAGCAGTGATTAGAATCGCTATTTCTTGTGCTTTTTGATTTGTGCACTTTTGATATTCATGTTTGGAGTTGGAATTATTTGTAGTGGTAAAAACCACTATTTATTTTGGGGAATTGAAGGAAGTTTTCTTGTCCTTTTGCCAATTCTCAGCATTCTTGGGGTCATTCGCATAGGGGGATGAGTGAGATAACATTTTCACTGTATGGTATCCTGGACCACTTTGCAGGTTTCGTCTTTCGTTCACACAACTTGGGAATTTTTATGTGTTTTAAGCTTGTGTTGGGATGCTATGTAACAAGGCATGATCCAAGTAAAACTCTACCTTGTAAAAATCGGTCTGACTTTGTACAACATTTGGCTAGAAATCTAAAGACAATTGAATGACGAAAACCCTAAAGACATTAGAAGACAACTGACTATGATATGGCAAAAATGCGAATGGCGTTATTCTTGTTGGATCATTTACAAAATGGACAAATGTGGAAAATGATGGAATTGCCGAGTAATTACAGTCTATGGTGCGTTTGACATGTATGACCAGCAAATATGCAATGTATGTATGCGATGCCTAATGCAACTTTTTTTTTTGTGTTTTGATTTTTAAGATTATGCATGAAAGTGAGATGCAATTTTTTTGTTATTTTTGATTATCTATTGTTTTTGAATATTCATTATGGATGGTTTAACCCGAATGGGTGTGGACCAAGTGATTCTTATGGATCCTTGGAGGTTTTGACCAAAGGGATTATAGATACCTTTGGGGCATTTTGGGTGACCAAGCGGTGGCGAGAATCCTTGGAGCTTTTGGTTTGACCAAAGGGATTATAGATACCTTTGGGGCATTTTTGGTTGACCAAGCGATTGTGGGAACCCTTGGAGCTTTTGGTTTGACCAAAGGGATTATAGATACCTTTGGGGCATTTTTGGTTGACCAAGCGATTGTGAGAACCCTTGGAGCTTTTGGTTTGACCAAAGGGATTATAGATACCTTTGGGGTATTTTTGGTTGACCAAGCGATTGTGGGAACCCTTGGAGCTTTTGGTTTGACCAAAGGGATTATAGATACCTTTGGGGCATTTTAGGTTGACCAAGCGATTGCGAGAACCCTTGGAGCTTTTGGTTTGACCAAAGGGATTATGGATACCTTTGGGGCGTTTTGGGTGACCAAGCGATGGGAACCCTTGGAGCTTTTGGTTTGACCAAAGGGATTATGGATACCTTTGGGGCGTTTGGTTGACCAAGCGATTGTGAGAACCCTTGGAGCTTTTGGTTTGACCAAAGGGATTATGGATACCTTTGGGGCATTTTGGGTGACCAAGCGATGGTGAGAACCCTTGGGGCTTTTGGAGTGGGCCATGGCTCTCTAAATGTTGAATGGCCTCAAATGACCGATGTTCAAGGGTTCTAGTTCCTTGATTCCTTCAAGAGAGGCGAGCCGGTATGTTCCAGGTCCTATTTTACTATCGATTACATAAGGACCTAACCAATTTGCCATGAACTTGTCCCTTAAATGGGGCGGCAAGTTAGAATTTTGTTGGTTCTCTTTTAAGACCAAGTCACCGACCTGAAAGTCCCTCAAGTGAACTTTCATGTTGTATGCTTTCTTAAGTCGCTCTTGATAGATACGTAAATGCTCGAGAGCATTGACGCGTCGTTCATCGAGTAACGTAAGCTGGTCTAACCGGGCCTGCCATGTAGTGTCATCATCGATGAACTCTTGCATTGATATGCGCAGGGAGGGTATTTCCAACTCGAGAGGCATGACTGCCTCGGAGCCATACACTAGCAAAAATGGAGTTGCCCTAGTGGGCGTCCGAATGCTAGTGCGATAAGCCCATAGGGCAAGTGGTATTTGGATGTGCCAATCCTTATGACTATCTACGACCATATTTTTAAGGATGGCAACTAGCATTTTGTTTGACGCCTCTGCTTGCCCATTTGCCTACGGATAATAAGGTGTCAAAAAACTATGCTGAATTTTGTACTTTGTTGTCAAAGCACGCACATATTTGTTCTTAAATGACGTCCCATTATCCGAGATGATCTTGGATGGAATACCAAAATGACATATGATGTTATGTAAAATGAACTCCGCAATGCGGGGCCCAATCGTAGAGGTAAGCGGAATTGCTTCCACCCACTTAGTGAAGTACTCTGTGGCCATTATGATAAACGTGTGATGACCTGACGACGTAGGGGAGATCTTTTCGATGAGATCTAAGCCCCACTATGAAAATGGCCAAGCCGATTGGATCGACTGCAAGGCCTGAGAAGGTACGTGTGTCAAGTTAGCATGGTGTTGACACTTCACGCACTTTCGCACATATGCGCAACAATCTCGCTCTAAAGATGGCCAATAATAGCCCATGCGAAGAATGCGCTTTGCGATGGCCATACCGCTGAAGTGGCCACCGCATGTACCATCGTGCGCTTGGGTGATCGCCCAAGTGGACTCCTATTGGTCCAAGCAACGGAGGAGGATTCCTTCGTAGCTTCGACGGTATAAAATGTCTCCTAGCAAGACATGTTTTGCCGCTTTCTATTTGAATGATATTTTCGTGGCGTGCGACAATCCAAGTGGGAGGCTACCTAACTTGAGATAGTCTCTTATGGGTGTGTACCAATCCTGCTGATCAGAAACCTCGATGGTATGAACGGTCGATCCCTCTTGAAGTTCGTCCCTAGCAAAAGCTGAGCGGGAAAGAACTTGTAAAAATAGCGTTGTGTTGCTATTAAGAGGGGTTGGAGAGAACAAAGACCCCTAGTTGGCGTGATTCAGACTATCATGGATTCGAGAGAACCTATCCTGAGATGGTTCAATCTGGATCAGGTGGATTCTTGGCGTTATGTTAGAGCTTGCACGCTCCATCATGGATTGCGATAACATTTTGACTTGAATGGTTGTCATCTCACCAGAAATGTCTTGTGGGATTAGTGACCCCAAGGAGGCCATAGTGTCCGCAAAATGATTCGATGATCGAGGGAGTGCCTCGATGTCGTACCATTCAAGCTTTGCCAAGAATTTATCCACAAGGGCTTTGTAGGCCTGCAGAACTGGGCATTTGCATTGGAATACCCCTTTCACTTGGTTGACAATTAACAACGAATCACCAAAGATATTCAAGCGTTTGATGTTCATGGTGATGGTTGTCTGAAGACCTATGAGCAAGGCTTCGTATTCAGCATTGTTATTGGTGCACGGGAAATCAAGTTTAAATGATAAAGGCATTGGAGCCCCTTGCGGTGTGAAAAACATGATTCCCGTGCCACCCCCTTGCTCACATTTAGAACCATCAAAAAATAAGGTTATGTCGGCCTGTGACTCGGGCTCATCAGAATCTGGCGATTCCGAGACATGGAAGACCCCATCATCGGGCAGCTCTATGGTCGGAGGCTGATCATCTTTGAGAGGAGCCTCTGCTAGTTGATCGGTGATGACTTGACCTTTGATGGACTTTTGTCCAATGAATTCGATGTCAAACTCCGTCAACAACATGATCCATTTTGTCGTGCGACTACTGTGATAAGTATGACTCATCATGTACCGCAATGGATTCTCCTTAGACACAACATACGTCGTATTGCTCAAGATGTAATGGCATAGCTTTTTGGTGGCAAATACCACCGCCAAGCATAGCTTCTCAACGTATGCATAGTTAAGTTCATAACTCGACCAGGGTGCGGCTAAGATAATAATTAGCTTGTTCTTTATGTAATTCATTTTTTGGGCTAGCATGGCGCCCAGTGCCACCTCAGTAGCTGAGATGTATAAATAGAATGACACTCCTGGTCTAGGTGGTGCCAATACTGGCGGTGAAGCCAAGTATTGTTTGATGTCATCGAAGGTTGATCGGCACTCGTCATCCCAATGAAATGCTACCCCCTTGTGTAATAATTTATTCATGGGTCGGCACTTGTCAGATAACTGTGCTATGAAGCGCTTGATCGACGCGACCTTACCCTGCAAGCTTCTAAGCTACCCGATGGTGGTTGGGGGAAGCATTTCAAGGATTGCCTTGACTTTATTTGGATCTACCTCGATGCCTCATTTTGAGACTATGAAACCCAAGAGTTTTCCAGATGTGACGCCAAATACGCACTTCTTGGGGTTTAGCCTAACCTTGTGTTCGATGAGGCGATCAAGGATCTTGCGTAAGTCATCGAGATGATTTTGGCGCAAAAGAGATTTGGCCAACAAATCATCCATATAATCTTCCAAAGTTTTATGCATGTGATCATGGAAGATGTATGTCATAGCAGCGTTGGTAAGTGGCGCCAACATTTTTAAGGCCAAAGGGCATGACCTTATAACAAAATGTCCCCCAAGGCATCGTGAACGCCATTTTTAGTTGATCATCGAGATTGATACGAATCTGGTTGTATCCCGAGAAACCATCCATGAGGGAAAGCATTTCATGGCCTGCTGTAGCATCTACCAATGCGTCGATGCTAGGCAAGGGGAAATCATCCTTGGGACTCGCTTTGTTTAAATCTCGAAAATCGGTGCATATGCGAATCCTCCCATCAAGATTTTTGATGGGTACCATGTTGGACAGCCATGGTGGGTAATCTACGCAGATGACAAACTATGCATCCAACAACTTTTGTAGCTCATCTTTGACCATTAAGGCCACTGTTGGGTGCATCTTACGTAGCTTTTGCTTGACTGGCTTGACTGTCGGATCAAGTGTTAGATTATGCGTGACTAGCTGTGGGTCTAGCCCCGACATGTCTTTGTAGGACCATGCAAAAACCTCCTTCTTCTCTTTGAGAAGGGCAATGTAATCGGCTTGCTCTTCGAGGGATAGACTTACCCCCAACTTGATGATTTGTGGATTCATTGGATCAGAACCGATGTCTACGTCAATCGTCTCTTCGACTGACATGTGGGATCCATCCTCCAACTGGTGTGGAGTTGGGATCAGGTGGATATCATTTGCTGAATTTAGATCTGCGTTGGGAATGTCGGGTTCCTCTTCAGCATGGAAGATATCCTGAGTCTGTCCTAGGGTGAAATGAAACATCTCACCGCAAGGCCAGTACTCTGATGGGGATGGTGGTGAGTCAACATGATCCTAGTCTATGGCATCTAGGTCTAGATACAATGGTCATGTTGGATCGGCTGGATTGCGGATGGGGGTGGTTAAATCAATGGAGATCATGTTGATGGAATGAATTTGGTCTCCATTGCCACGTGGGTGTTGATTCAGACATCCTTGGTGATCCTTGTACCCCGGATCCGGCTCTGTGGGTACTGGCACAAAAGGATCGGCCCTATGTGCGGATAGAAGGATAGGGTCTGCCCTTGGCACCGATGGCCCTATAGGGTCTCTAGGTGGGAGGTGCTCCCTGTATGCCCGAAGTGGTGGATGAAGCACTTGGTTTAACTGTACTTGGTTTAAATGCCACCTATGCCTTGGTCCCATATTTAGATGTTCAAACATATCATCGATGTCTATGGGGTATTCTTGTTGCCTCATATGGTTGAGATATGCCATCTCGGCCTCATCCTCATAGTCGCTATCGGAGATCCATAGGCCTTCATTGGCTCCGACAACTATGTGCCCCTCTGGCTGGTATAGCCTCCCACTAGGCATTTCTTGATCACTATCCTCACTCTCTACGAAAATCGAAAATCTGGCACGCAGGTAGTCGATGTTGAAGAAGATATTTGGATCTTCTTCCTCCGGTGGATCACTTGGCCTTATGGCCGGCATGGGAGGCTCATTTTGTTCGAGCAAGTTGATTTGGTCCCTTCTGGGTTGTTTCGCTCTCTATGGGAGGGCTGGATTCTCTGGAGGTAGCAATTGCCCGATTGGAACATTAAAGGGGAACATTGCCACGAAGTTCTCCTGATAGTCGTCAATGGGTGTCACCTGCGAGTGATTGCTATCGGACTCAAAAGGGTCCCAAGGTGCTACCTCATAATCTGACTCATCTTCAGAAGACCCCCTTGATCTTGTTCATATCCCTCTTGGAGGTTACTTCTTGAACTTTCCCCTTCCTCGATCAAAGGGGAGGGGTTGTTGAGGTCAACAAGGTTTGTTGTTAACAATGGGAGATAATCCCCCAATGTGTATGTTGTGTTGGGATTGGCATATGGATCTTGTGCCAACCCATCCCTCTTGCCTAGACCTAGGCCTTGCATGGTTTCTACCAAGATGTCGAGGGGCAAAGGGTGGTTGAACCCTACTCCTGATTTATCATATTGCATCTGGTATCTCGGTTGACAAAGAATGCGCATTCCTTGTTCGTATCTGCCCAATCCATATCCATGCCAATTACATTGGTCTAGGTATTTCAAGGCGAAGTCCGGGTTGGACAGATAGTCAACATTCTCAGCAAATGGCTCTTCGTCCTCTTCCTCTTGTAGGTAGGGTTCAATGCCGTTCTCGAGGCCCCCATATACAAAATTGGTCTGATTTGGCGGGTAGCCTAAAGGGACGATAGTGCCGATGGGGAGGCGAGGTCTCCCCATGTCTTGCATGGATTCGAGCATGGGTGTTGCCACAACGTTCCGCACTAGGTACTCCCCCAAGCCCGTATTGGCCATCTCAACGGTAATCATCGACGGTTGAGGGGGAGGGAATGGGAGTTCTCCCTGAGTCCACTCCATGTTGGGTGAACCAGGTGTCTCGACTTCCATTCGGCTGGGCACCTCTTCGGTAGAGATGGTTGAGACTAATGGTGGTACCTCCTCTAGGGGCTTCTTCCCATTGTCCTTCGGTGTGGCCACCATAGGTGGCATCGTTGGTGAAGGAACAGACGACGAAGATGGGCCAGGTTGGTGAGTTGAGGGACTCAACAACGAGGATGTAGGCGGAATCGGACCCTGTGTGGACGGATTCAATTGAAAGTCCAAATGTGTCGATGGGAGGGTCGATTGTGGCATCAGCTGCACCGCATTGCAAAACTTAAAGGGCTCTAAGTCCGTTGGGACTACATGTACTTGCCCTTCGTATGTGTATTTGAGGCATTGATGGGCTATCGAAGGGACACACTTCATGTCCCCGATCCAAGGCCGGCCTAGCAAGATATTGTAGGCCATCTCACCCTCAAGGATGTGACACAACGTAGGAATGGTCTTTTGTCCTACTTGGATGGGCAGGACAATTGTGCCAACCATCGAGCATAACGCGTCGTTGAATGCTCGAAGAGTGTAAGTGGACGCCACAATGTGGGATGCTGGCAGCTTAAGGTGTTTTAATGCCGCTGTCGTGATTATGTTGTTGGACGAGCCAGTGTCCAACAACACCCTCTTGAATGGAATCCCGTTGACCCACGCAATGACGTGCAGGGGTGGATCCACCATATCACCAGTCACCAGTTTTAGTTCGTCTTCCCTGAAGGTTATGACTGGTTCTGTGCATTGTCTCACATGTCCCACGAAATTGTTGAAAGAATTGGCTTCGTGGGGTTGTAGCTCAATGGCTTTGAGTATCTCCATCAGAGCCTCCCGATGGGGCGGTGATTGTTGGATGAGCTCATAAATGGAGAGCCTAGCCGACGTGGTCCTTAAACTTTGAGTAAGTTTAGTCCGAATCGTGGCCACTGGTCTAGGCGGGGGAGGTTGCGTAGGGTGTTGTGGAGGTTGTGACGTTGACGGAACATCTCCTGTAGCTACAACGGGTGCAGCCGTGTTTGGGTATCTTTTGTTCCGTGTCACGATGCTTATCATCCCTACGTATCCTTGCATGGGGCAGTTTTGTGTTACCTCGTTCACTTGTAAAGTCTTTGCCTGCGCATCATGGGCAGGCAGGGGGTCTTTGAAGACCTCCATCTGTTGGTTGCTCAGCGCTACGGGACTATCTACCATGAGTGTTTTGTTGTCTATCAAGTCCTGCACTAAGTGTTTGAATTTCCAACAAGTGGAGATTTCGTGTCCTTTCTGTCGGTGAAATCTACAATATAAGTCTTCCCTATAGCCCTTGGGTTTTGGCATGTTGGGGTCTATGGGTCGACTTTCTGGCAAGTTTATCAGGTTTGCCGTGAACAAGCGGTCAAACAAGGAGTCTCTAGACTCCGTGAATTGTGTGAATTGTCGCCTAGGGCGACGCTGCTGATTTTGCTCTTGTTTATGATTTTCCTTTTCATAGTTATCAAGAGGAACTGCCTGATAATTAGCCTTTGGGGGCTGTGTCATTTGTGCAGGCTTTGGTATAGTTATGGCAACCTGATTGACCGCGGCGGGTTTCGGTTGCGTGGGCCCAGTTTTAGCATTTTTGGGCCACTCTTTCTTGCGCGGCTTGGCAATCTCGCCGTCTTGTATTTTGATCTCCTCAATTATCCTGGCTTGCGCCAGGGCTTCTTCGAGGGTGGCATATTGCTGCAGCTGCAATAGCACGGAGATCGACCTTAAGCAACTCTTTGAAAACATTTGAGTCATGTCGGCCATGGGAGGGAGGTAAGGTAGCTTTGAAAGCAATGTCCTCCACCGATTCCCATAAGCAGCCATGGTCTCATCATCATACTGCTTAAGGCCAGCTAGGTCGCTTAAGGATGCCTTCTTCTTGGTGTTGAAGGCAAAACGTTCAAGGAACGCGTCCACTAGCTGGTCTAGATTATTGATGCTATGCTTCGACAACTGGGTAAACCAATCCGAGGCAGGGCCTGCGAACGTGGTTATAAACGTTCTAGAAGCAATGCATCATTGTCTTGAATGCCAAAGCATTGACTCAAGAACCTTGTTACGTGCTCTTGGGCATCCTCATCCCCTCTAAAAATTGCCAATTGAGGCACTTTGAAGTGGTCGGGGTATGGGGGTGCCAGAATTGAAGGATGCACAGGGTGACTGCGGAGTTGGCGTAAGGTGGGCTTTTGGGGCCCCGAAGTCTTAGTCTCCATAGACTCTAAGCGCTCTAGCAGTGCTTTGTATGCATCAGAGGATTTGATTTCCTCTTCTTTGGTTTGTTCCCATTGTGAATTGCGAGGAACTTGAGGCCTATGGAGGGGTAGCCGGATAGCGCCCCCTCTACCTTGGTAGGGCATTTCAGCCCGCTCTTCTTCTCGCTCAAATTCCTCATAGGCCTCTTGAGGAGTTTTTGGGCATGACCTATAAACATGGATGGGTGCCCGAGGAAGGCGCCCATCATTGGTTCTAGGAGTGGCCTCCCGCTCAGGTCTAGGAGGTCTTGGAGGCAACGCTTGATAAGGTCGTGGAGACCTGTCTCGTACTAAGGGGTTGTGCCTCTCATAAATTTTTGTCCTATGCGTGCGAGGGGTTGGAATCCTCTCATGCATAGTGTTCTGGAACAACTCATCTGTCTGGCGCTGAATGCGCTCTTTGTTAAGATGATATAGTTGTTCTAACTACTATTGATCTTGCCTAAGCTGCGTGATTTGCGCTTGGTGGGTGGCATGTTTGGCAAATGCCAAGTCGATTTGTTCCGTCGTCCTAGGTCTAGGAGGCCTAGATGCCTCCCCTACATATCTATCTCGGTCATGGTGATCCGAGATCTCTATGGGTCACTTTCCTCTATCGAGGTTAGCAAGCATTCACCCGAGGCTCGGCCTCAATAGGTGATCTTGATAATCAGCAGGTGCGGAGGCGCATTGCCCCCGCGCGATGTATTGCTCTTGAGGAATATACTAGTTTTCCTCATGCTCCCTTTCGTACATGTGAAAGGGATGGGCGGAGTTGGCTCGCCCTATCTGAAGAGCCTTGCGCTCTAGATTTGGCCTATTAGTTCTAACAATAATGAGGGGTGGAGGAGGAATGATATAATCATGTGGGCCCTCCTTATGAACCCTATGCTGCTCTAGCGCTTCATCGCGTAGTGGCCACTCATAATGAGTGTCTAAGGGGGCCTTCCCATGTGTGTACTCCTCCTGAGAGGGTCTCGTGTTGAATGGGAGTGCCCCTCAAAGGGGTGCCTCTATAGTCCTGTTCTCGTAGTGGTATAGTGTGGACTATGTTGTGGGTCAGGCTGCCAAGGTGGTATAACCAAGTCCTTGGGGCTATAACGGAGGTGACTTGTGCCTCCTTGCATACTTTTCATAGCTTCTGCCCGTGATTGGGCTTGGCTATGGGTATACACCATGGTGGTGGTTTTTCTAAAAAGATATGTATATTTTTATCTCCTTTACAATTTTTATGCTATACCAAACAAAAGGGGACCACACAAACAAAGAAATGATTATCTTGTTTACAGATTAAATGTGTGTCCTAGATCTCGGTTCAAGTGTGTTTGATTTTTGTTATGTAAATCTTGTAAAGAAAACTTTGTTATACATGCATAATGAGGGCTCTTGTATCTCCAAAATGGTCGCCCCTTCAATATACCATTGCCAGGCCGTTATACCGAACCTCTCAATATACCCGCCCTTACGTGAGGGAAACTATTGGTACGCGAGAGCAGAACAAGTAAGTGGAACATAGGCGGTACGAAAGGGGGATCGCTCTATTTTTGACACCTACCTTAGAAGACTTATCCTCATGCATGGGGAATCACCCCCGCTACACTTGGTCAGCTTTCATCAGGATTTACGTCTAGCAACAGTCACGATCAGGGTATATGTATGCAAAATCCAAGCCAAGGTGGTGATGAAACCCACCGTTGGTCTTGATCAAGTGTTGGGGTATTAAGACCAACTCCTTGATGTTAATTTTATTAGGTGGTGTGTGTGGTTCCTTTTAATTGTGTAAAGAAAGAAAACATACAACAAAAGATGATTTTCACTAATGCAATGCTTTAAAGTACGTTTTATCTTTCAGAGACAATTAGTAGCAAAAAGGAAATCACAAAACCTAACTAGAACTGAAACCTATAATGAGGACTTGCCATTTGTGCAAGTATCATGCAAGCAAACCAGAGAAAAATGCATTCCTAATCAAGTTCCTTCCATTTAATTTACTCTATGTTTTTATTTTTTTTTCTTTATTGCAAGAAAGGAAAACAAACTACTTAACCTTTCTATGCAAGTGTCTAAAAATAAAGCAAAGAAAACAGAAAATTGCAGAAACAGAAAGTAGAAAAACACAGAGGATGTTCGAAGGCCTACCTCCTCTCTGTCTAAACCAGATGCCTCTGAGTTTCTGCTCAGAAAATGCACAGAGCTCTAATCATCCCAGGGTGGGATGAATAGCAGGTCTGCATTCATCATAGGGTGGGACGAATACGTATTCATCCCGGGGTGGCACGAGTAGCAGTCCAGTGCCCGAATGAGTAACACCTGCAAAGAAAAACCACAAAATTTGGATCAAAAACTTGATCCTAACAGTAGGGGACAGGGTCCCACCATGATCGCCACTGAAAGCATGTAGAAAAATGGCGTACCGATATGATGCAAACAAAAATAGATATAGATGCTAAGTCCTACGAATGCGATGAGCAATGCATGAAGGAAATGACGCAGAAACGAGATGTGAGCAAACAAAGCGGGGCCTCCTTTATTGATATTGCTTTTAATATGATTACAATACATCCCCCTCTAGGGCTCAGAACATTTGATACAATTTGTTACATTAATGGATGCCCGAAAGAAGCCGCGCTTCCAAGATCGGACGGTACGCTTCCAACGTCTTCCGCGTGCCCACACTCGAAGTGGGCGGGCTAAAAGTTGCCACCGCTTGTGTCCATGTGTTCATCATTCCTTGCTGCCCCTCTAGTATTCCTGGTGGTGAGATCCTACGCATAGAAAGACAACAAATCGTTAATAGCATATGCGTATCTAGAAAAACATGCAATCCCCAAGGCCTCCAGCGGGCGCTTAGAAGATATCAGTGATAATATTGATAAATAGATTACAGAATGATATGGAAATGTAAAGGACAACTTCTAGAATTGGTATCACCTGATTTTGCATCGAAGCGGCGTCGGACGGCCCCGTTATGCTCGTTTGCCCGTCGGGGCCTCTCCAAAGTGAGCGCTCCAATGTCCCACCTATGCTTATCCAAATCACCTAAAACTCATGAGTTAGGCATTATATGTAATTCTAAGACTACCCAGATGCTCATAATTTGCATATCCTACCCATATTCTCCTGTATGTGACAGGGCCACCCTACGAGCTAGTTAATACATAAAATAATAAAACGATCATCAAATCATGTCAGAATGAGTTCAAAATTTAATAGAGGCATTAGGATATCATCTAGGACATATTGCAAAAGTAATAATAAGGAAATCATGCACATATTTCTAATCGCTCTGGGGTGGGACGCTGGGGACCTCGCAAAACCTACAAAAAGTGACCTTGCAAATGTCCCACCCAGAGGCCTCCAAAACTCCTGCAAACTTGTGGTTAGACTAAAAAAACATTTTGAGATGACCCAGAAGGTCAGATTTGGCAGATTCTACCCAGGTTATCCTTGTATCCGAAGGCACCCCTATAGGTTAGTAGACGCATAAAATGACAAACCCGAGGTCAAATCATGTCAAAAAGCAATGAAATTTGGACAACAACATAAGTACATTAGATATAAAAGAATGCAAAAATAATAGTAACAAAACCATGCACAGATTTCTAATCACTCCGGGTGGGGCGATTAGGACTGCAGCAGTTTGGGGGGCGCCCGAGGGTGGGACGCCCACCGTTTAGGGCCTAGTTTTGACACCAATCCAAGTGGGATGGGTCCAAAACTTCCTAGGGGGTTGTGTCGATGAGTTTGGGGTGGGATTGTGGCCGATTGCTTGGGTTTTTGGATCTGGATTGCGTTCCTAGTGTTCACTCGATAACCTCTCTTCCAGAAGAGAGAGATTAGGGATGTAGGAAGCACAAAGAGGAATGGGGGTATAGTTTGGCAGCACTTCATTGCTCCAAATGCTCCAGCTCTCTCTTTTTTGGGGTGAGGAGGCTCACCTTTTTATAGACCTAAGGGTCTCCTTTGAATGCGCATGCGAGGGCGCCACTTGGCTCATTATGCCTTTTTGGGGGAGAGAAGATTCCTCCCTAATTAGGGCCTCCTTGATTGAGGCCTCCATGATCAGGTAGGCTTGATTGAAGCCTCTCTGATTTGAAACCTTCCCTCGCAATCCCATGCCTTGAAGGCGGAGTTAGGTGGCGGATTTGGGCTGCCATTTGTCAAGGTTTGACTTTTTCCAGTCAAACCCGCTAATCGTCCCACCCTGGAGCGATTGTTGCTAATCATCCCGGGGTGGGACGAATAGGATTCTAATCATCCCAGGGTGGGACGAATAGGGAGCAAAGTGCTTAAAAGGTGCAAAACTGACCTCTGACCTTCCAAAACTGATTTGGGAGTGGTTAGGACCACTGTTTAACCTCTGGAGGCTGCCCTAGGGGGTATGTATGCCAATTCGGTCAGTGCTTGTAGTCACATAATCGGATTGGTGTTGTTTTGGTGTCTACACATGCATACCTTTTTGAATTTGAAACATTCCTTTTATTTTTATGTATATCATGTAGGAATGATCATATAAATGCTCTTTTATGCATTTGTCTTTATTCAAAGTAAAAAGAACCCCACACACCATGTTTCATTTAAACATCAGTGGTGTTGGGCTCTTACATCCAACCCATTTGATTGAGACAAATAGTGGATGTCATTACCACTTGGTTGGATCATTTGAAATTTTATTATCAAGACCCGCTCATTGCCAAGACCGGCCCAAGAACTGTCCTATCCGTGCAAAATAGCACACACTCATCTTTGAAAGAGTGTATTGTTGTGCACGGTGTGCTAAGTGAGGGTTGGTAGTACCTATACTACCTCGTTGAGTATGGACTTCACTCCCATATTCGGCTTGTGCAAGTATATAGGTGAAAACCTTTGAACAAATTGAGTATAACATCAACTTTTGAAAAACACGATAAGAGTTTAGAGTATATTCACAACAAATCAAATGCACTAAACCAGTTTTAGGACACACATTTAATCCTTAAAGGAGATAATCACATTATTTACTTTGTATGCTTCTTTATTGCTTAATTCATCAAGATAAGGCCCTCCTTGAGGCCATAATTTTTAGTAATAGAGGAAACCTCTCGAGTCTTGTTTAGTCGATGCATCATGACGACTAGGCATGATAGAGCTCAATCACGAGCTAATGAGTTGGAGAGTTCATGGAGGGGCTCTAAACACTCCTGATGTTCTCTTGAGGATATTTCAAACCTTGTATGCCTCCTTGCTAGGTGTCGCACTCATTGTGCACCTGAGGATCTAATACTCCAAGCATGACCTTCTAAGAGTCATCACGAGCTCCCTTCATCATGCAGGGGGTTCACCCATTTAGAGCATGGTGTTTCTTCACATATGGTGAGAACCCAAACCACTAGGTCTCCATCTAAGGAGATAGAGAGTCATGGATCGTACTCCACGAGTCAGTCCTATAGGGAATCTGAGTCTCATGCAGTCCATGAGAGGAAGCTACTCCAAGACCAATTGGAGGAGGCACGCCGTCAGCGTAAATGTTTAGAGCGTGAGTCCACAGAGAGAAAGAGAGTGCATCAACAAAGGTTGGATGATATCCAACGGTGTGAGGAGAGGATTTACCAATAAAAAGAACATGAAGAGCAATCATATGAGGTAATTTCTAAAAAGAAGCTCATACCTAGAGTGTTCAGGCAACAAGTCAACGCGATGCACCCAATACATCATCAAGAGTTGCCACTTAAGCCAATAGATAGCCATGCTTCTAGATAGATAGGCATGCCTCAAGTTATCGAAGAACAACCAAAAGAGACATCTAGGGATCACATGCGTAAGCGTGAGGTTGAGAGTAGCCAAGTTCGACAGGTGAGCGGTGTCAACGCTCGAAGGTCATCACAATCCATGGGACATATACAATTTATTCTACCATATAAGGAACCTATGATTACTTTCCATAAATAGGAATTCAAACCTATCCCTATTAGGTAATATGATCCTCCATTGCATATCATAGCGAGGATACAACAGATTACGTATAAGCAAGTGTTGGTGGATACAGGATCATCGATTAATATCATTACCACCCCAGCATTCAAATATCTAAAAATTCCACTTTCTCACATGAAGGAAACAAATTTCATGTTGCAAGCCTTTAATTATGTGGAATCCCCTACCCTAGGCACAATAGTCCTCCCCATTGAGGTGGGACAGAGGATTATTCCTACATTGTGCTACATTTTAGAGGGATCAATATAGTATAATCTACTACTTGGTAGACTGTGGATAAGAGACATGGAGCGCATACCATCAATAGTGCATCAATGCATTAAGTACATACATGGGGGAAAAGTTCATGTAGTTGAAGTGGACCTAGATCCCTTCAAGTATTATAAGCCTAAGGGTCATCCACAATAACCTAGTGAGACGCCTATGCATATACAAGTTAATTTGGATGAGCCTATCCAAAGTGTGGATGCAGCTTCACATATGGTGTTGGAATTGCCATCCCCACCACTATCATCTCTAGAGTCACCTACAACCCCTACACTCTCGACACAACTTAACAGGGGAGGATTAATGAACGCCCTTATAGAGTTGCTCACAACCACTTCGGAGGTATCATTAGAAGATATTCACATTCCTATCAAGGAGGAAGAACCTAGCATGGTCATGGATGCACCCGAGTGTATCACACCCTCTTCATCCATCATGAAACCAGGTAGTTTTTACAAGGACTATGATGAATATGAAGAGTATATGGAGGCTAGTCTTATGATGCTACCCACCATAGAGTCCACTAAAGATTTAGGTCAGCTGGTCATCGAATATTCATCTGCGGATCATATCCCAGAGACTTCGTATGACCATAAGGAAGGTTCAGTTATCACAACTGAAATATAATAGCCTTAATATGTGGATGAATTAGCCGTAATGCATGCAGTTGTGGAGTTTGCTCATGAGTTTGTGGGGATGGTCAACATTAGGCCAGATGATCAAGTGATTATTAATCACATAAAGTAGGATATGGGATAACCCAATGGTGTTTCCACATTGCTAGGTCCATAACTTTTGATATTAGTCACTCCTGACTCATTTCTCAAGGCACCATCTCAAGAGTACAAATAAGTAGGTTCCTCACATCATATTGGAGGTACTAAAAGTGACATAGTTCAACACAACAAAGTGAAGCAAGATCTTGAGCTGAGTCATATGCATGAGCATGTGGATAATATTGATGAAGTGTGTTATCAAGAACCATCCACATCAACTCAAGTGAATGAAATAGGTGATTTGCAATTACCTAATGGATCTATAACATCCACTTTTTTGTTTCCTTAAAATTACAAAGGTATTTTGAATCAGTCGTTGGAAATACATATGAATTCTTTGTCAGTATTGCAATCCATTTTAAGCCATCTAGAATGTATGGAGCATCGAATGGACGAGCAAGATAAGTCGTTGCATTTTATAAAGAACCATATTGAAAATTTGGAATTACAAAAGCAACCCCTAACTGAGGGCAAATCACTTCTCGTGCAAATACAGAAAAAGCCTCAGCGGAAGCAAAATCTCATGCGGCCAATCCAACCATTGGATTCTCAAAGCAAACCAATGTGGGGCAAGAGTCCAAAACAATCGTAGCATAGTGGGACTCCGTTACAAGAGTCTATGTCTGATATATTTGAGAAGTTGCAAGAGCATAAGGTCATCACCTTACCTAATGTCATACCTTTGAATCCAAATAGAGTTAAACCTATAGCTTACAGGGAGTACCACTACTATCTCTACCACCAAATAGAGGGTCATGGCATTCGATATTGTCATGAATTTAAGAGTGTCGTGCAAAAATTGATAGATAATGGGGATTGCCATGTAGATGGTTCTCTTAGAGTGCCCCAATATGATGAAGTGGAGGTCACACCTCCTCAAGAGTGACCTCGGAGTTGTCAGTCACCTCATAGGAACGATAGGCTAGTGCAATGAGTGGTTTCATTTTAGATGACTACTCTAACTTTGTTTCAAAAGTTACACGGGGCACAAGCATTCATATTGCCTAAAGTTAAGCATAACGCATCCGAAAATGGGTCACCTAATGAAGGTCCCTTTTGTGTGTATCATCGAGTGCATGGAAACGACATTCAAAGTTGCCAATCATTTAAGAGGGTCATCGAAGATCTAATCGAACAAGATGAGATCCATGAGGATGGCTCTCTCGTTCACTCGTGTCGAAGCGTAGGCACACCGGTGAGGTCCAATCTTCACCTTGGGGAGTCGAGTTATGTTATTATTCCTAAAAAAGCTGATTACTCTTCAGTAAATAGCATGCACACTGGGGGTATTCAAGGTAACATACCTTTCTCACTAGTCATGCCATATTCGATAAGGAAAAATGAGGAATCTAGAGGTATTGCACCTCCCTCACCATTGTAGAATGGCACACTCACTGGGGGTATGTAGGGCAACATGCCATTCCCAAAAGGCACCAAGGATTTCTAAAAATTGCTTGGTCAACCCAAAGGCTCCGAGGGTTGCTTAAAGCCACTCGGTCATCCCAAAAAGGCACCAAGGATTTTAAAAATCGCTTGGTCAACCCAAAGGCTCTAAGAGTTCCTATAACCACTCGGTCATCCCAAAAAGGCACCAAGGATTTCTAAAAATCGCTTGGTCAACCCAAAGGCTTCGAGAGTTCCTATAACTACTTGGTCATCCCAAAAGGCTCCAAGCTCTCATTCGAGTGATTTGGTCATGTTAGAAAAAGCTCCAAAGGCATCTGTAAGCCCTTTGGTCAGTCAAAAAGGCACCAAGGATTTCTAAAAATCACTTGGTCAACCCAAAGGCTCTAAGGGTTGCTTAAAGCCACTCGGTCATCCCAAAAAGGCACCAAGGATTTCTAAAAATCTCTTGGTCAACCTAAAGGCTTTGAGAGTTCTTATAACCACTCGATCATCCCAAAAAGGCACCAAGGATTTCTAAAAATCGCTTGGTCAACACAAAGTCTCTGAGAGTTCCTATAACTACTCAGTCATCCCAAAAGGCTCCAAGCTCTCATTCGAGTGATTTGTCATGTCAAAAAAAGCTCTAAAGGCATTTTTAAGCCCTTTGGTTAGTCAAAAAGGCACCAAGGATTTCTAAAAATTGCTTGGTCAACCCAAAGGCTCTAAGAGTTCCTATAACCACTCGGTCATCCAAAAAAGGCACCAATGATTTCTAAAAATCGCTTGGTCAACCCAAAGGCTCCAAGGGTTGCTTAAAGCCACTCGGTCATCCCAAAAATGCACCAAGGATTTCTAAAAATTGCTTGGTCAACCCAAAGGCTCCAAGGGTTTCCTAAAGCCACTCGATCATCCCAAATGGCACCAAGAAAAATTGCTTGGTCAAACCAAAGTCTCCGAGAGTTCCTGTAGCTTCTCGGTCATCCTAAAAGGCTCCACGCCCTCTTGCTAATAGTTTGGTCAACTAAAAGGTTCCAAAGGCATCTGTAAGACCTTTGGTCAATTCAAAAAGCTCCAAGGATTTATAAAAATTGCTTGGTCAACCCTAAAAAGATCCAAAGGCATATATACTCGTCGTTTGGTCAAATATGAAAGCTCAAAAATGTATAAAAATTTGAAAATATATAAAATTCCAAAAAAATTGGTAAAGCATAAAATCCAAAAATATTTGCTTTTGTAGTTTGTATTTTTCATACATGCATTCACATCATCATATTGCATTTAGGCATTTGTCATCCATTGCATTCCACAGTAGAGTGTAATGTGTCTATCAAAATCTTACAAATGATCACATATTTGTGTTTCAATCATATGCACCCATGCATTTATCATAATTCATTGCATTCATACATGATACCTATTACGGAGAAATATGTATGTATATTAAGTTTTCCAGTCACTCAGCCATATCTAGTGGGTTCTTCAGGTATTGTAGAAAGCTTGCTTTGTTGTTATAGACAAGGTCATTAGTTGGGATAGTGCTTCAACATATCAGAATCCCATCACTAAGCAAAACAATATAAAATCTTGCTAAGACAAGATATGATGAAAGCTACGAAAGCAGTCTTAGGTATCTAGAGAGATGGGTTTCACGACCTGCTTATCTTGCAAATAGTCGGTTTAGAAAGGTGAACTTTTGCAAAAGGACAATAATTTCCCCTATAAATCCCAAAGTCACAAAGTTTAAATCCCAAGTTACAAAGTGCAAAAGTACAAAATACCAAGTTCAAATCAAAATGTAAAGTGACACAGTGAATCAAAAGCACTATGAAAATACCTTTATCAAAGAAAACGGTAACACATGGACTAACAGTGATTTTTATCACTACATATGAGCAAGTAAGAAGGGTGAGAGCTTGAATCCCTGGATTGTCCACCTTTTGAAAGCCATAGAGTGATCCTCGATAGCAGCAATGGGTTGGAAGAGTCCCGCCTGCAATCAGAGGGGTAGCTCTATTGGGTGATCCCCAAACATAGCAATGGGTTGAAAGAGTCCCGCCTACATTTGGAGGGGTAGTGTATCGACCCAAATTTTTTGCGCCCTTACCTTCAGGCTAAAGGATCCATGCCCGAAAGGGGGATGCGAAAAGGATGAGATGGTACCTCGGACTGAGAGGCCCTTTGAAGGTCGTGCCTCTCGGGGGAGGGGTATCAGGGTGAATTTTTGATGGATGGTGGGGTTCACCAGGAAACTTTGAGTGGCAGTTTCCACGCCTAGGTTGGGAATGAGTTTGATGTGTTCAATTTTATGCTTAATCATTCAAATTCCTAGGTTTGGCCAAATGAATCTAAGCTATTCTATATGAAAATGTAGATTATATGAATACAGAAAGCATGATTAAGTGTAAAATACAGAGAATATGCTAAATGAGATAGAATCATACCTGATTTCGAGTGTTTGATGAAGATTCTGAAGCTTGTAGAAGTCAAGATCGTCTCGAATCTAATAGAATCATCTGAGATCAGATGAGATCGTTGCTGATCTGACGAATTCGTCAGAAACCTGTAATCACAGAAATAGATACCAAGAACCAAAAATGCAATTGCAAAAGAAAGGGAAAATGATAGAAATGACAGTATAAATGCTAGAATGACAACTCTAGATAACAGATTAAATAAAATGCATTATTTTAATGACTAACTTTGACTTTATCATGCATCTATGCTACATGAGGTGAACTCCAAGATGCAAAAATGAAATAAACCTAACTAATGCAAAACAAAACAAGGAATAAAGGACAAAAAATGCAAACCCAGGGCACTGATTGCCCCCAATCTTGACTGTAGTCGAAATCTCCTGCAATCGTACGAAATCATCTCGGATGTCGACGGGATCGTTCGAAATCGTACAGGATCATCTGCGATGATCCGAGCTTGCTCCAGCTAAAAAATAATAAGGTTCCTGCAAGAAAACTTGAAAAGGCACAAATGCAGACAATGATTTGAGGTGTTCTAATGCACGCAAAAACTTAAATTACAGAGAAATTCAGCCAGGGGGAAAGTCAGGGGAGATCCTAAGGTTAAATAGGATTAGGGGGGAGGTTAGGAGGTTGGAGATCATCCCAATCTGGGAGATCTCCAATGGGGGGAGCCTCTAACTGCGCAGACACATTTTTGCCCGAGTTAGAGAAGCTGTTGAAACAGAAGCTAATTATGAAAAATTAGTTTTGGGACGAAATCGTCTGGACGTTCTGCTCCAGACGAATTCGTCCGATCTGAGGCGATTTCGTCTGATCGGCGATGATATCGTCCAACGGTCACAACAAATCCTAAAAATGGCATGGAAAATGAGGGGAGCGGTTGAACGGGTGGTTTCGAGTGGTTTTGGGGTTAAAATTCAAATTTTAATCTTTTTACTAAGGTTTAACTGTGCCAATTTTAGGGTGCTACATTTTGCCCCCTCTTTAGCAAATTTTTTGAAGAAAATGCGTTAAAGACGAGTTCTTCTCGCTTTACGAGAAAGCAAAAATTTATTCCAATTTTTAGACGACGATTCTAGGTCGAATCGTACGACTGCTTACTATGGTGCCCCCTCCGTGTTTTTACCCAAATCGAACGTTTGAGGTAAAAGCACGAAAAAGCAAAAATTTTAAAATGTTGTTTAATTATTTTTGAATAAAATTAAGAAAAATAGGGTAAAACCCTAATTCATTTTTACTGTTCATTTTTCTCTAGTTTCTAGAGCTCTGCAGACAAAAATGGTAGAGACGGCGCACAGATCGACGGAGGTCCGGCGCGGGCTACGGGTAAGGATCTAAACTTAGTTTAGCATGTTTTTAATTGAATTTATGTGATTTTTAGGTGAATTTTATGTGTTTTTTGGGCATCGTGGCCATTTTTGGGCCGTCGACGTCGTCGAGATGAAATCGTCCCGATTTCGTCGAAATCGTCCCATATTGTCAGATTTCGTCCAAGGGCGAAATCGACGATATAGGGGCGATTTCGTCCAATAAGGGATGATTCCCAAATTGCGAAATCGGAGACGATTTCATCCTACTAAGGATGAATTTGCTGAATTTAGGACGATATCGTCCAATAGTGGACGATATCATCATTTTTATGAAATTAAACTTGTTTTAATTGCATTTAATTGATTTTAATCACTGTTTTATTAATGAATTTTTATTGTTTTGTTGTTTATTTTGCAGAGGGGTTTACTAAAGAGTCGAGAATGGAAGTACGGGGGTCTGAGGGATGACGTGGCCGCACTAGATCAGGTAGAGCGAGACCGGCTAGCATAGGTTGGCTTGCAGCATGTGGTAGAGATGCCACAGATTCCTACGGATATGGGGCTACTGACAGCCCTGGCAGAGAGGTGGTATCCGGGGTCATCATGCTTCTGGTTACCGATAGGGGAGATGGCTCCCACCTTGGAGGATGTATGGAGGATCTTGAGGATCCCCATACAGGGACGGTTCATGACTCCTACGGCCAATCAGGGCCATGCGATGATGCGGCTCTGCGGTGACCCTAGCTTCACCCTGGAGAAGGGCAGAGTGAACATCGAGTCACTACGACAGATGCCTGGGGTATCTAGGTTGACTCAGGTTTTGGCCGGGGTGGTGGGTGGACTTCTGCTATGCCACCAGAGTGGGTGCAGGCTACCATGGCTCTTGACAGATGTGGTCTACGACATGCGAGACCATGGATACAGATTTGCATGGGGGAGCTTTGTACTATGCCGGTTGTACAGGATCCTACATGGGGTCGTGTACAAGGGCGGGCGATGTCTAGTCTTGACATCTCTCCTACAGGTTTGGTGTTGGGAGCACATCGTGGTGCGGAGGCCGATAGGGCTTCCACTAGTAGGGGTTGACCGGGAGAGGCCCCGGGTTTTCTATTGGTGGCTCCAGAGAGGGTCACAGTGGTGGGTAGATCTGCCAGTATCACGAAGGTTACTAGATGACCTCATACCAGATCAGATCACCTGGAGGCCATGGAGAGAGCATCCAGGGTGGGTCGAGGACAGACAGGAGCCGGCTCGCATCAGGCGAGTCTGTTGGCTGAGGATGGAGCGGGGAGAGGTGGAGCTCCACCGCTACGACCGAGTTTTGTGATAGTTCGGTCTACAGCAGGGGATCCCTTCTCTCAGGGACTACGAGTTTTCCCAGACTATCCGGGATAACACTACACTCAGCGGGGCTCCAGACATGCAGTGGTTCTGGAGTCAGGACACGGATGATGCCCCCATTCAGCTAGTGGATGGGGACGACGCTGGGGTAGTCGACGGCTACGATGCCTGGTACGTAGGCATCCACCCTCCTCGGATGACGAGGGCACAGGGTTCGATACACGTGGTTGTGCATCGGATGGGGAGGCGATGCCAGGTGGCCATTGGGGCAACGAGGGGTCACGAGGGGAGAGAGCAACGATGGTCTCCAGAGGAGAGATGACAGAGGGGGCCATAGGCTCAGCAGAGGCCGCAGTAGCAGGAGAGGAGGGAGGAGGGACTCCCTTCTTAGCAGAGAGAGAGGCCACCATCGCTCGATAAGGGCAAGGGTGTCGAGGTGGGGGAGAGCAGTGAGGTGGTGACTCTTCGGGGGGAGGTTGCCCGCCTTTGGGCTTAGGTGTAGACACTACAAGATGAGGCTGCATGACTCAGGGCATGGAGCGGAGGGGCGAGCACTCGGGATCTAGCATGGGCTATTGCCCAGATCACATTCTACCAGGCGCTATACTACCAGGCGGTGCCAACGGAGCAGAGGGTACCACTACCAGCCCACATTGCAGAGCCTGTCGTGATGGGGTCATCGAGGACATCATCACGATCGACATCCAGGACTCACGACACCACATAGACTACGATGGGGCCACCTCCTCCACCTCAGGGTGGGAGAGGAGATGAGGCTGAGAGCTCGAGGGGTTCTCGAGGCTAGCCGCTCACTGTACATAGATTGTTATATATTGTTTATTATTTTTGAGAGGATTGAGTATGCCGAGGTACAGATTGTGGCATACCAATCCAATTTTGATATGATGTACATAATTTTGTTGATATATATATATGATATTTTTTGATGATATGACTTGTGTATATGTTTGTATGATGCTTTAATGTTTTGATTTGATTGATTGATGATTCATGTAATTATGTCGTTTGGAAATATTATAATTTGATGTCATGCTTTAAAATTTAAATGAAATAATCTGATGTAAACAAATTGGTTGTTTGTGGTATGATTTGATGAAAAATAAAAGGGACTTTTAACAATAATTTCAAAGGACATTGTCGTTGTTTATGACCATTTCATGGAGTCGCCGCTCGCTAGGTCGTCAAGCTAATCCCAGTATAGAAATATTGTTAAAAGTAAAAGAGTGCTTAAGAGACTGTCTTAAGACTTTGTGTTGTGATGATGAAAAATGGTGATGATGATGATTTGTTTTCAGATTTCCATGAAAATATTATGCATGAAATATATTAGAAAATGATTTTTGCTAGGCATAAATTCCTAAGTGTGATAAATTTTTTGAATAATTCCCTAGGAATTATACCATCATTGCAAAATTGAATGTTGACATAATGACATGAAATAGAAATAGTGTTCGTTCTTTTTAAAGCATAATTGTGTAACATAATGATTTAAGCCATATGTTTTTATGATTTTAAATAAATGGGAAATAAAATTAGTACAATGGTTTGCGCTAGGCATAGAATATTTAGGTATAGACTTATACCATCATCGCGAAATCCAAAGAAGAAATTGATATAATAGTTTTATTGCATGGTTGATTTTTTTTTTTTTTTGAAATAAACAAAAAATATAAGATGAGGACTTGCGCTAGGCATAAAATTCCCATTTAAGTTTTGGAACTATACCATCGTCGCGAAAGTCGAAAATTATATATAAATGTGATTTTATTGCATGTTTTTGAAAGAAGTTTTTGGATTTTGAAAAGAAATGTATGTAGTTGCTATAACATAAAACAGATGAAATCATTCCAGAAGATTTGCATAAATATTTTAAATTATCTCAAAGACAAAATTTAGATTTATAAGGAACCCCATGTGCATATGTGAGTTCATTGCCGATCTTGATTTATCATAATGATACAAAAATCTCTCAAATACAAATGTGTGTGCAATTGCTTTGTTCATTTACCAATTTTGAGCAAGATAATTTGATACAAGTAATTTGAATTAACCAAATAAGTGTTCGTTGACCATGATTTATATGCATATAACCATACCAGACTACTATGTAAGTCGGGTTATCAAGAGCTAGCTAATCCATAAGCAGACATAGGTCTGTACAAAAGAAGGTCGCTAATGTAACAGACATATCACCATGCTAGGAATTACCCAAGGCCAAGCGGGTTGGGCACAAACCACCTGTTATGGGGCTTACCTCACATTTTTTGAATAATTGAGAATTCTAGGGATTCAAGCTCATTCACCCTTCTTTTCTTTTCAAGGGGTAGGGAAAAGGGATTTTATTGCTTTTGCTCTTTTCTTTTTTTTTCTCTTTTCTTTTCTTTTTGTATTTTTGCTTGATATTTGAGATAATGCTGAAATGGTACTGAGATAGTACAAAATGATACTGAAATAGTGCTTCTTTTTCTCATGATTTTGCTTGATTTTTCTTTTTCTTTTTCTTCCTATACTAGGGATACTTGCTCGGATTGGATGTAGAGCAAGGGATTTTTATTCTGGGTAGGGGTGAGCTTGTCCTTTTGTCAATTCTCAAAGATTCTAGACCATGTGCATGATAGGATAGCAGGGGAAACTTTTCGCTCAAGAAACCACTTCTACTATGTAGCATCGTGTTGAATTTGCAAATGTAATCATTTTAATGTGAAAGGATATGCTTGGTTTAAGTAAATAACAAGATCAATTCTCTATGCTCAAAATTTATTTAATTCAACTTGTGGACTTTGATATAAGAGAGATTAGTAATCATGCCAAATAAAATCAAGATATTTATTCATGTGAGTGTGAAAGTGAGGGATTCCAAATAAATGCTAATTTATCCAAAATAATTTGAAAATATAAGTGCAATACTTCAAGAATTGATAAGTGCAATAAATATAACAAATATTTTTGAAGATTTTGATGATTTTGATTTTTTTATATTTTGGTTTTAATGTATGAATTGAGAGAATAAATAATATTGCTGTTTTTTTTTTTGAAATTTTTATATGTTTTATTAAAAATGAAATAATATGCAAAATATATACAAATGATGAAATGACCAGATTTATGCATAATAGCGTTTAAGATGCATAATGTTCATGGGTTCTTTAAGATCTTTACCATCTAAGGTAGCTAATTTGTATGCTCCCGATCCAAATTTAGCAATGATAATATATGGTCCAAGCCAGTTGGGCTCAAATTTACCTTTAAGGTCTTTAGTAGCATTAGTATTTTTTTTATTTTCTTTTAAGACAAGGTCGCCGATCTCAAAGGATCGATGATGAACTTTCTTGAGGTATGCTCGTTTAAGCTTGTTTTGGTAGGCACGAAGATGCTCCAAAGCATTGATGCGCTTCTCATCTAGGAGTTCCAGCTGACTAAGTCTGCCAGCATGATATTCATCTCCTACTTCAGTATCTTGAAGTAGTAGAGCCAAAGAAGGAACTTCTAATTCAAAGGGAAAAATAGCTTCAGCGCCATAAACCAAAACAAAAGGTGAAGTGCCCGTGGGAGTGCGAACGCTAGTTCGATAAGCCCACAAAGCAGGATATAATTGGATGTGCCAATCTCGGCCAGATTTATTGACCAATATTTTAAGGATTTTGATTAATGTTTTATTAGATGCTTACGCTTGGCCATTACCCTGAGGATAATAGGGAGTGGACCAACGATGTTGAATTTTATATTTTTGACATAATTTCTTGACATCTTTATTTTTGAAACAAGTTCCATTATCCGAGATGAGATTTGCAGGAATTCCGAACCTACAAATAATTTGATTAAAAATAAATTTGGAAACTTGGGTTCCAGTACAAGAAGCTAAGGGCATAGCTTCAACCCACTTCGTAAAATACTCGGTGGTGGTTATGATGAATTTGTGTCCATCAGATGACACAGGATTTATTTTTCCAATGATGTCTAAGCCCCATTTTGAAAAGGGCCAAGGAGATGAAATAGCCTGTAGTTCTTGTGCAGGGGCATGGACAAGGTCAGCGTGCTTTTGGCACTTGTCGCAATGGCGCACATAATCATGTGCATCATTCTCCATGGTGGGCCAAAAATATCCTATCCTAAGGAGCTTTTTAGCAATGGCACTACCACTGAAGTGTCCCCCACAAGATCCATCGTGGGCTTCACTCAAAGCTGATCTAGATTCTTCTAGATTCAAACATCTCAATAGGATACCTTCAAAAGATCTCCTATATAAAGTATTGCCAATTATTACGAAGCGACTTGCTCATCTACGTAATAACCGACGTTGGTTTCTATTAAAACTTTCAGGGAAGGTCCCATTTTGAAGAAAATCAAATATATCCATATACCAAGGTTCAGGAGTAGTTTCGTTGATTAGAAACACATCCAAAGGTTCTAAGCATGATTTATTTGAAGCGGGTTCCTGGAGTCGACGAATAATGATGGTGGCATATTCGTCATCTAACTCCAAGGGCAAAAGAGATGCAGCTACAGCCATAGCGTCAGCCGCATGGTTGCTAGTTCTAGGAATAGCTTCCAAGGTAACTTGATCAAATAAAGATATTAATTGTAAAACATATGCTTTATATGGGCACAATTTATCATCTCTGGTCTGATAAACATCATTGATTTGATTTATAACAAGTTGAGAATCACCAAAAACTAATAGATTTTTAATTTTTAGTGCCAAGGCAGCTCGTAATCCAAGGATTAGAGCCTCATATTCAATAGTGTTATTAGTACAAGCAAACGTTAATTTAAAGGACAAAGGTATAATATGTTTTTGTGGAGATATTAAAATAATACCTGCACCAGCCCCACTCATGCATCGGGCTCCATCAAAGTATAGGGACCATTGTTCTGGATGGTCGGCCTCTAGTTGAAGGCATTCATCAGGAAACTCAATGATGAGGGGATGGGTAGACTCTAAGGGTGCAACAGACTAATTGATCTGCTATGATTTGACCCTTAACAGACTTTTGTCCTATAAACGTGAGTTCAAACTCGCTTAGCGCAAGAACCCACTTCGTTGTGCGACCAGATAAATAAGGTCGACTCATGAGATACCGCAAGGGATCAGATTTAGCAATAACATACATTTTTTGACTGAGCATATAATGGCATAATTTCTGTGTAGAAAATATGACTGCTAGACATAATTTTTCTAATGTTGTGTAGCGGGTTTCATAACTGATTAAGGTTCTGCTAATATAATAATTAGCACGCTCTCTTTTCTCATCATCAAGTTGAGCTAACATAGCTCCTAAGGCAAAATCTGAAGCTAAAATATACAGGATAAATGGGCGATCAGGTCTAGGTGGTGAAAGCACAGGTGGGTTAAGAAGATATTGTTTGAGGAGTTCAAATGCTTCCTTACATTCGTCGTCCCAATAGAAAGGGACATCCTTCTTAAGAAGCTTAAGAAAGGGTCCTGTTTTATCCGCCAGCTTATCGATGAAGCGACGGATAGCTTGAAGCTTACCTTGTAAACTTCGTAATTCAGATATATTTGTGGGTGCGGGCATATCAGTGATAGCCACAATCTTGAGAGGGTCAATTTTGATGCCACGTAAAGAAACTATAACCCCCAATAATTTATCGGACTTAACTCCGAATATACATTTGGCTGGATTTAATCGGATAAGATATTCCCTTAACCGATCAAATACTTTTCTCAAGTCATCTAAATGATCATCTTCATTAATAGAATGAGCTATAATATCATCTACATAATCATGTAGGATATCATGCATCATATCATGAAAGATATAAGTCATGGCTCGTTGATATGTTGCACCTGCATTCTTTAAACCAAATGGCATCACTTTCCAACAAAAGGTCCCCCAAGGGGTAATAAAGGTTGTTTTAGCCTGATCTTCAGGAGCTATCCTGATCTGATTATAGCCATAAAATCCATCCATTAAGGATATCATTCCACTCCCATCAGTAAAATCAATGATTTGATCCATGTTGGGAAGAGGAAAATCATCTTTAGGGCATGCAACATTAATATCTCTAAAGTCTGTGCAAACCCTAACTTTGGTAGCTTCTTTCTTAGTTACTGGAACTACATTCGAGATCCATTCAGCATAATCAATAGCTTGTATAAAAATAACATTCAGGAGTTTTTCTAACTCCCCTTTGACTAGCAAGGCCACTTTAGGATGCATTTTTCTAAGTTTCTGTTTAACAGGTTTAGCATCCGGATGGACTACTAGGTGATGCATGACTACAGAAGGGTCTAAACCTGGCATATCTTCATATGTCCAAGCGAAGACATCTTCATATTCTTTAAGAAATGCAATGTATTTATCTTGTTTTTCTTGACTTAATTCTGATCCAATGTTGATTATGTGAGGATTATCCTCGGTTCCAATGTTAACTTTTATGACGTTTTCTACTTCCATGTGTAGATCTCTCTCAAAATTAGGTGGGGTGGGTGAAACGCCCAATTCTTGTAATTCTTCCAAGGTTAGCTTGGATAATTCATCTTGAGGAGTCGTGGCCTCAAGTTGGGCTATACTAGGTATAGAGCCATCAAAATAAAATTCGTTGTGTAACAACTCTTCAACGGAGACATCATGGAAGATATCTCCCTCCAACTCATCGTCGGATTCAACAATCATTTCAGGGTAAGCTATGGATAGCATATTACATGTAAATGGCTTATTTGTTAGATGCAAAGCATCACGTCCATCCAAATAATCTTGGTAACATATGAGTTGATCATCATCTTCAAATGGGAAGGGTTGACCCTTACTAGGAAATAGGCCCACGCCACATCGGGCGGGCCATGGTTCTACCTCAAAAGGTTCTTTCATACCATCTTGGAAAGGTCCCAAACCTTTCCCTTTATATCCCAATTTAAGCATTATAGGTTTAGCTTTAATATACTCATTAGTAAAATAACATCGAGCATATCCATCATAATGAGTCTTAATGTTTCTGGGTATTCTTCCCAGTCATATCCCTTATAAATAAAGGCACAACTCCCGACTTGGTAAATACTTCCCATAGGCTGTGGGAGGCCCAAGGTACGAGGAGATGGTGGCAAATTATTTAAAATAAGGGAATCTTGCATAGAAGCATTTGTTTTTTTTGATATAAGAATTTTAGATAAATCGGGTAAGAGCTCATCAGTAAGAGCGTAAGAGGTAGAAGGATCATTTCCTATATCTTTTGATGTGGAAGATATGCCTTTGGTAGATGTAGACAATGTAGAGGTGTCAATAGATGGGTCTATAGGTATGGAAATTATAGGAGTGGAACATGAAGGATTGGTTGTGGGTTTAGGATCTTTTTGGGGTCCTAATGTGGTTTGTTTAGAGGATGGTTGAGCTATATGTAAAGGTGGAATTGATGGAGAAGAAGTAGATGATGTTATGGGTGTGTGTTTCACATGTTTAGATGGAGAATGAGAATTAGGATGTGTGGATGACAGAGCAGGGCAAAATTGAACTCCAACAGGTTCTGCCAAAGCACACATATCAAAGGGTCTGGGATCACCATGAATGGTAACCAACTGATTTTTAAATTCGAATTTGACACATTGATGTAAAGTTGAGGGAACAGCCCGCATCGCATTGATCCAAGGGTGACCCAAGAGTATATTGTACGATGCGGGGCAATGTACAATAAACACGGTCGTATCTAAGGTTCTTGGACCAACTTGCAATGGGATGGTGATAACTCCACACGTTTCTTGTGTTTCGTCATTGAAAGCTTTTATGATCATATCAGTTCTTTTCATTTCATCACTTCTAAACCCAAATCTTTGGTAGAAGTCAAAAGTGCAAATGTTTAAAGATGAACCATTATCAATCAAGACTCGTTTGATTGCTACATCTCCTATTAGGGCAGTAATATATAAGGGGTTATCCTTATGTAAACTATGTTGTGGTATATCTCTATCCCGAAAGTCAATACAATCGACTTCTCGAGTTATTATAGTATTGGTCATGGCTTCAGGTTGAATATCTTGTGGTACCATCATTTGGCTTAATGTGAGCATTAGTTCATCTCTATGTGTAGGAGAAGATCTTAAAAGGTCCAAAAGGGAAATTTGAGCTGTAATATTTGATAGTTGCTCATTAATATTATAAGGAGGTTTAGGTTGAACATTAGGTGCATGATTCCCTTTATTAGGAACTTTCAAAACAAATGGAGCTGATCCATCATTCTGAGTTTGATCTTGTTGAGAATTTTGAGCTTGTTGTCTAGTAACAGCTCCAATGGTACCCACAATATTATTTTGTGGATGATGAATAGGTCTTGGTCTAGCGTTTATAGCTTGTTCATTAGAAAGTAATTGATGAGAAGATGGTCTAGCAGTGACTCTTCTTGGAAATGGTTCTTCTGGAACCATAGAATTTGTGATAGGTTGAATAGCATCTGATTCATCTTCAGAACTATTCGATTGATTTGATGTGATTTCCATATCACTTTCAGTCTCATATTCTGTATCACTAATATCAGATATCTGAATATTATGTAGAGGCCTGGTCGTGACCAAGGATAAAGTTGTGTCAAAAATTTGTAGATCATGAGCAGGTAAATGTCCACTAATAGTCCCTACATATCGGGTAGGAGGGGGAACATTATGATGCTCAATTTGATTGGCCACCTCTTTACCATGCTTTGGTAAAGGATGTTGAAATATGTCTAATGATTGATTGGCATTCTGATTCTGATTTTGGGGGATGTTCTTTTGAGCATTATTAGGAGGATTTTGTTTAGGTTGGAAGGCTTGCACCTCCATCTCATTATTATCAATTAAGTCCTGTATTTTATGTTTTAATCTTTTACAAGAGTTGGTAGAGTGTCCAGGTCCTCTATGGAAATCACAGTGTAAATCAGCTCTGTATCCGGGTATAGTTGGATCAGGTTCCCGGATATTTGGTAATTGAATCAAACCTCTTTCTAATAATTGCGGTAGAATAGTTGATAGAGGTTGATTTAACCTAGTAAATTCTCGAGGAGGTTTATCAGGAGGTTTCAGTATAAATTTCTCCATTGTCTTTGCAGTATTGACATTAGCAATATTTTTGCTATCAGTGACTCCATCACCCACAACTTGTTTATTTTTATATTGATTTCTGGATGTTTTCTCATCATCTTTCTTCTTAAGTTGACCTCTCCTAATGAGAGCATCCTCCACTCTTCGGGCTAAGTCTATAGCTTGATCGAAGGTGGTCAAGGTAGCGATTGATAACTCATAGGATATTTGTTCTTGTAAATTATTAATAAAGATGTCCAACATTTCCCTATAAGGTAACACAAAGTGCAATTTTCCTATCAATTGCCTCCACCTAGCTAGGAAATCAGCAAAGCATTCATCTTTGTCTTGTTTTAAGTTGTACAAATCTTTAATGGTCACATGCCTTTCGATGTAGGCACTAAATTGATGGACAAAAGACTCAGTTGTTTCTTCAAAATTCCTCAAAGAATGGGTGGGTAATTGATAGTACCACTCTAATGCCATTCCTCCTAAACTTTTTGAGAACATTTTTAGTAATAACAAGTCATCATGTGATATATCATGACATGCTATCCTAAACATACGAAGATGCTCTATGGGATCTTCGGTTCCTTTGTATATAGGCAGGACGAGCATAGGAAAGTGTTTAGGATATGGTTGTGCTACGACTATAGGATCTAAAGGCTGACTACACATCTCTCGATAATTGTACGAGGGATGGTAGGGATCTATCTGGTCCATGCGGGAAACTAGCTGTTTCACCATGGCTTCCAGATTACTAGTTTGTCCACCATATTGGTTCGGTGGTACATGAGTATGGGATTTGTGAGCGTATGATGGCGTGACATAAGGATTAGATGCTATATTGCTATTATGTAAAGTGTTGGTAGGAAGGGTATTATGAAGAAGATTTGTAGCAGTATTATGTTGTATCCCAGATTGTTGGAAATTGATGTTTGGCTTTGTTTTGGGCTTTTGTTGATTTGAGGTATATTGATCAATAGTTTGGCAAAATAAAGTAGTGAATGAAGGTTTCTTTTGTGTGGGAATGATTTTAGGCTTAGTAACAGGTTCCTTAGGAGGTTGGGTAACCTGTTGTTTTTGCATGTTCTGGATTATAGCGGCCATATCCATATTGGATGGTCCAGCTTGATCACTTTCTTGATCAACGAAGGACAAAGGATTAGTGCGTGTGTGATATATTTCTTCTAGGGTTGCTTGAGTGTCACTAATTTGATCCTTGTCCATATGGACTGCTCTATTAAGAGCACCAATATTATTATTGAGGAACTTCCAGAAATGATCCATGTTCTCAAAAGTAATAGCTCCACTTGGAGACATTCTAGGGGATGAGGATCCTTCCTCTCTAACAGTTTCTTCTTGTTCATTTCCTACAACAAACTCTTCTTCTTGCTGGTCTAGAGTTCCTTCTTCCTGAATTGGATCCTCAGGAAGGACATTTGGGTTATTTATTATTTTTTTCCTAACCAATCTTCTTCTGCTTCAGTTTGTTTCCCATTCCTAAGTCTAGTCATTGTGCTTAAACTTAGATTTCAACAAATATATACAAATATATATATATATATATATATATATATATATATATATATATGCAACAAGTTTGAGAGGTATATATTTTAATTATATACCTACTATAATACTTAAAAGAAAATGTTTTGATTTTGTTATATTTTTGTTTTGTTTTTGTTTTATGATTGTTTTTATGTTTTTATAACAATATTATAAAGATAACAAACAATACACTAAATGCAAGAAATAATAATAATAAAAGAAATGATCTAGTTTTCTATAAATAGTTTATGAATATCATTAATAGGATCAAGTTCATCAGGAGTCATGAAATGCTCCTCTTCAAATTGGAAATGTTGTTTCAAGAATTTGATAAAGTGTGCTATAGTGATATTATCTATTTTAGACTCTGACTTGTAGAAATAAAGTTCATGGCAATACTCTCGATATAACACAGCTCTAGGAACTCTATTCCATCTCTTTCTATCTGTAAGAACGACCTCTTGATCCTCTATACGACCTAGAAATTGGTGTACTACAACTACGTTCTCGAGGTATTCCTCAAAGGTGTACAATTCGAAAGACACAAGGGCTCTCTTATCAGCTAACCACCTATGGCAAGCTCTCTGAAGTTCATGGTACAAAGTCACCTGATCAGGATCCAAGATTCTATCTAGGACAAACCTCTTAATTTGCCTAAGTTCTGTTGACCTAGATGAAATAATACCCAATCTCCTATCAAGTTCGTCCCACAAAGGTTGGACTCTATCTGTTTGAGGTACCCTAAGCACATAAGTAATTTCTATGGCTGCTAATTGGTTTTCAACATTTATGGTGACAACTCGTCTTTTATTATAATCTACCATCTAAATATGATGTGCAAACTTAACAATTTTCTAGTGATTCTAGATGTTCTTTAATAATGCATATATATATATATATATATATATATATATATATATATTTTTGTTTTTATTTTTGTTTTCAAAAGGTTTTAGTTTCACGTCGGGTTCACCAAAATGTATCGACCCAAATTTTTTGTGCCCTTACCTTCAGGCTAAAGGATCCGTGCCCGAAAGGGGGATGCGAAAAGGATGAGACGGTACCTCGGACTGAGAGGCCCTTTGAAGGTCGCGCCTCTCGGGGGAGGGGTATCAGGGTGAATTTTCGATGGATGGTGGGGTTCACCAGGAAACTTTGAGTGGCAGTTTCCATGCCTAGGTTGAGAATGGGTTTGATGTGTTCAGTTTTATGCTTAATCATTCAAATTCCTAGGTTTGGCCAAATGAATCTAAGCTATTCTATATGAAAATGCAGATTATATGAAAACAGAAAGCATGATTAAGTGTAAAATACAGAGAATATGCTAAATGAGAAAAATCATACCTGATTTCGGATGTCTGATGGAGATTCTGAAGCTTGAAGCAGTCCAGATCGTCTCGAATCTGATAGAATCGTCTGAGATCAGATGAGATCATCGTTGATTTGATGAATTCATCAGACGAATTCGTCAGAAACCTGCAATCACAGAAATAGATACCAAGAACCAAAAATGCAATTGCAAAAGAAAGGGGAAATGATAGAAATGATAGTATAAATGCTAGAATGACAACTCCAGATAACAGATTAAATAAAATGCATTATTTTAATGATTGATTTTGACTTTATCATGCATCTAAGCTACATGAGGTGAACTCCAAGATGCAAAAATGAAATAAACTAGACTAATGCAAAACAAAATAAGGAATAAAGGACAAAAAATGCAAACCCAGGGCACTGATTGCCCCCAATCTTGACTGTAGTCGAAATCGCCTACAATCGTACGAAATCATCTCGGATGTCGACAGGATCGTCCGAAATCGTACAGGATCGTCTGCGATGATCCGAGCTTGCTCCAGCTGAAAAATAATAAGGTTCCTGCAAGAAAACTTGAAAATGCACAAATGCAAACAATGATTCGAGGTGTTCTAATGCACGAAAAACTAAAGTTGCAGAGAAATTCAGCCAAGGGGAAAGTCAGGGGAAATCCTAAGTTTAAATAGGATTTAGGGAGAGGTTAGGAGGTTGGAGATCATCCCAATCTGGGAGATCTCCAATGGGGGAGCCTCTAACTGCGTAGACACGCTTTTGCCCAAGTTAGAGAAGTTGTTGAAACAGAAGCTAATTATGAAAAATTAGTTTTGGGACGAAATCGTCTGGACGTTCTGCTCTAGACGAATTCGTCCGATCTGAGATGATTTCATCTGATCGGCGACGATATCATCCAACGGTCACAACAAATCCTAAAAATGGCACGAAAAATGAGGAGAGCGGTTGAACGGGCAGTTTCGGGCGATTTCGGGGTTAAAATTCAAATTTTAATCTTTTTACTAAGGTTTAACTATGCCAATTTTAGGGTGCTACAAGTATCCCTGATCAATTTACAATATGAGCTAGCTCTAGGTACCTAGGATTGTCTACTTGTATAAGTCTAGTCAAAGCTGAAACAAAGATGGTACGATCATATGAGGAACCCTATCTCACATATGGGTTGAGATAGTCCCGACTGACATACGGGATATGCTTATAATCTATCTGAAAATACTCACATGCACACACAGGGATAATGAATAGTTGGGTCTATCACGGCAAAAGCCTTATCCAATAAAATCCTTGTACAATTAGTATGTGATTTTTGGAGAAGTCTACAGGGTGTTTGAGTTTCAAGGAAAACCCCAAAAAGTTCTCTAATAGCAATAAGATACCAAATATCATTAAACATAAAAAATAAGAGTCTTTCATTCATCAGAATGCATTTTACAAAGCACAATCAAACATATAGGATAAATACCGCATGAATATCACAAATGATGTTTATACGGCCACTAACTATATAGTGCAACAAAGAAAAATATACATAATGACATATTCATTCATTACCATTATACCAATACATTTCACTGCATTTCATAGATGGGTTATTAATTGATTAAGTTCTTGTAATGAGAATTATCAATTATTTTGCATGATTGTCATACATTCTATGGTGTCACATTTTAAAATTGTATACATAGTTTACATTCATTTTTTATGTTTTAAGTGATTAAAACATACATGTTTATTTCCATTAGATTATGATTATGTACATAATGCATTACCATACATTACATAGCATGCCATAACTTCATAAAAATAAATGCATGCCAACAAAGAAAAAATAAATATGCATTCAAAATAAAGACTACATCCATTTGCATCCATTATATATGGCACATCTAATCATATAGATCATTGCATGACATCATCATCATAAAAAATATAGCTATCTAGTGCATGTCATCCATACATTGCATCATATAAACATTGCATCATATAAACATTATTTTTTTGGTAGATAAGATACTATAGCATTAATACTGGGTTTTACAGGTTGACCCAAAACCTTTTACAAAAATCAGCCTAGGGTTGTTGATGAACATATCCTTACTAAGGATCCTATATATGTAAAATCTACATGCCGCCAAAGCCATTACATTTGGTAAGGCACATAGCCTGTTATCAAAAAGAAACTTCCCATACAAAATTTTGGGTATACCTTGAGAAAACACACATGCATCATAATTACAAAAAAGAAACAGACACGGATCCCTTCCTTGAGACAATGGAGAAACAAAAAGTTGTAGACACACATAGCAGAGCACTGAAAAAAACTCCCACAAGCTCTGTATTGATAGTTACTGTTAATAATTCTTTGGTAATTATTTTCTTCCATATATGAAATGCTTTGGTACTGTAGCACCCTAAAATTGGTGCAGTAAACCTTAGCAAATAATTAAAATTACCTTAGTAATAATTCAAAATTCAAATTTTAACCTCGAACCGCCTGTTAAACCGCTCCCCTTGTTTTCCATGCCATTTTTAGGATTTTTTGTGACCGTTGGATGATATCGTCACCGATCAGATGATATCGCCTTAGATCGAATGAATTCATCTGGAGCAGAACGTCCAGACGATTTCGTCCCAAAACTAATTTTTCATAATTAGCCTCTGTTTCAACGACGTAGAAGCGTGTCTGCGTCATTAGAGACCCTCCCCATTGGAGATCTCCCAAATTGGGATGATATCCAACCTCCTAACCTCCTTCCTAAGCCTATTTAAACCTTAGGACCCTACTTGACCTACCCATGGCTGAATTTCCCTATAATTAGATCTTTACGTGCATTAGAATGCCTTAGATTTTTGCTTTGCATTTGTCCCTTTTCGAATTTTCTTGCAGGAACTTTGTCATTCTTCAGCCGGAGCAAGCTCAGATCATCGTAGACGATCTTGTATGATCTCGGACGATCACGCCACAATTCAAGACGATTATGTATTTTGTAGACGATTTCGACTACAACCAACGTTGGGGGCAATCCGTGCCCTGAGTTTGCATTCTCTATCCATTATCTACTGTTTTTCTTTGCATTAGTTAGACTTATTACTACTTTGCATCTTGGAGTTCACCTCATGTAGCCTAGATGCATAATAAAGTCAAAGTTAGTCATTAAAACAATGCATTTTACTTAATTTGTTATCTAAAGTTGTCATTCTAGCATTCATACTTTCATTTCTATCATTTTCCCTTGCTTTTGCAATTGTATTTTTTGTTCTTGGTATCCATTTTTGTAATTGTAGGTCTCTGTCGAAATTTTCAGACGATTTTGTCGGATTAGAGACGATCTCATTAGATTAGAGACGATTTCGTCAGATTAGAGACGATCTTGTTAGATTAGAGACGATCTTGTCAGATCAGTAGATCAGGGACGATCCTGTCATATTAGAGACGATCTTGTCAAATTCCAGATGATCCGGACTGCTTCAAAAATTAGAACCTCCATCAAACATCCGAAATCAGGTATGGCTTTTCTCATCTAGCATATTCTCTATGTTTTATGTTTAATTCCGCTTTATGTATTCATTTAATTTGCATTTTCATAATAGGACAACTTAGATTCATTTGGCCAAACCTAGGATTTGAATGTTTAAAGATAAAATTGAACACATCAAACTCATTCCCAACCTAGGCATGGAAACTACCACTCAAAATTTTCTTGGTGAACCCCACCATCCATCGAAAAATCACCTTAATACCCCTCCCCCGAGAGGCGCGACTTCAAAGGGCCTCTCAGTCCGAGGTACCGTCCCATCCTTCTCGCATCCCCCTTCCGGGCGCGGATCCTTTAGCCTAAAGGTAAGGGTGCGAAAAATTTGGAATGATACATTTTGGTGAACCCGACGTGAATAACATAGGCATCTTTCTGATTCAAAAATATAAAAAAACAAAAATATATATATATATGTATGCAAAAAAAAAAAGTAGCAAAATCATCATTTCAAGTTTGTATGTTTTAGATTCAATTCTAAATAATAGATACTAAATATTACTTTTAGAAGTACTAAAGAAACCATGAGTTTTTACTCAAATCAATATGAGCCCATCAGTAATGTTGGAAGAATTCAGCTAAATACATTTGTTGATTATGACCAACCTCATCCCTATTCAACACCACCTCCATCACACTTTTCTCATTTTTCATCCTTACCCCAACAGGACAATCCCTTTGCCAATCCTCTTCATAACGATATTATCTATTCTCCCATATATCCATATTATGTCTATCGATCCACATACAATCCTCCTCCACCCTTTCAATATTCTTCTTTCAATACAACACATCCATTTCAACAAGAAAATACTTATTCTTCCAATTCTACCATGCACTCACCTCATACTTCGCAATCTTCCTATCATCATTCTACCCATAATAAAGAAAGTAGAGGTGAGAAACCATTAGGTCCTTTTATGACTGAATTCCTAAGGCACTTATCAAAAACCTCTCGAAAACCTTCATCACGTAAATTTACTAAGCTCAATCAACCAATGGATATAATTCTCAAGTATTTACTTGACACAAATATGATTGAACTCCCTTCCATAAGACAACCTGATACCACAGTAGATTGGTTTAAACCTGAGCTACATTGTGAATATCATAGAGTGGATGGACATATGACACAAAAATGTAAAGATTTAAGATGTGCAATTCAAGATTTGATTGATGAGGGTCTTTTTAATATAAAGGAATTATAATCTACAACTGATTATAAATCTCCAGTAAACAATCAAACTCCTACACAACAAATGCCAATAATCAATCAAGACATGGGGATCTCCCAAGAACCCCTATTCAATTATCAACAACAAGAAACCAATCAAATATTGCATGTTAATGTGTCCCATCATGATGATATTATTAATATAGTAATAGAAACTACAAATGAGCAACCTCAAGTTCAATCAACTCAATCTGATATTCAAGAGATGGATTCCTCATTTGACCAAACTTCAAAACTATCTTTGGCTCTAGAGAATGATCCAAAATGGAATGTAAGCATAGAAAGCTCATCTTTAGAATCAAAATCTCAATTTGAAGTCCACTTTGATAGCCAACAACAAGTGATTAACCCTCAAGAAAAGATATCCCTTTTAGAAGTATTACAAAGTTCTCATAAGGAAACGTTGTTCAAAATACCTAGCCAACAATTTGTCCTTCATGATATTTTCCCTAAGGACATAATTAATGGTGTAAACCCTCTTGAGGTTAATCATATTTCATTCTATGATGAGGATATTCCTTCCTCTACTCCACAAGAAGACTCATCTCTTTACATTACAGGATCTAGTAAAGAAACACCTGTTAAAACTATCATGGTAGATAATGGCTCCTCTCTTAATTTATGCACTTATCAATTATTCCAAAAACTCAAATTAAAGGAAGAAGATCTTAATGAATCAAATGTTATTATAAAATCTTTTAATAATGAAATTCAAGAAACATCAAGTTCTATACATTCTCCATTGTCACAATTACCTTCTATCCATCATTTTTCTTCATCCATATATGATCATCCTTGTTTACCAAATAACACTCATGCATATCTTTCACATATACTTTCTCCATCTTATCAAGACTTGGAATATAGTAATAAGAATGAAGAACTTTCTTATCCTTCTGACATTTTATTTTGTAACATGATCAATTTTACACATATAAAAGTCAAATCTTTTGCTACATTATTTTACATTATAACAAAGCTTGTGTTATCGCTACCTTTTATTCATCACCTTTTGTTCTTACCTTCACCACAACCAAATTATCCTTCAAAACCGCCTTTGATTTTGAAGCAACCTTAGACATCATATATTCAAATAACCTTGTATAGTGTATATAGATCATTTGTATATACCACCAATTCAATTCATAAATTAAAATCAAAATATAAAAAAATCAAAATCATCAAAATCTTCAAAAATATTTGTTGTATTTATTTATGGCACTTGTTAATTCTTTCAAAAAAAAAAATAAAAAAAAAATATATAAATATAAACAAAACAACAATATTATTTACTCTTTCAAAAAAAAAAAAAGAAAGAGAAAGAGAGAGTCAAAATTATCAAAATCTTCAAAAAAATATTTGTTGTATATATTTATTCTTGAAATATTGCAGTTATATTTTCAAATTATTTTGGATAAATTAGCATTTATTTGGAATCCCTCACTTTTGCAAACACAAAAATAAATATCTTGATTTTATCTGGCATGATTACTAATCTCTCTTATATCAAAGTCCACAAATTGAATTAAATAAAGTTTGAGCACAGAGAATTGATCTTGTTATTTACTTAAACCAAGCATATCCTTTCACAATAAAATGATTATATTTGTAATTTCCATGCTATGCTACATAGTAGAAGTGGTTTCTTGAGCGAAAAGTTTCCCCTGCTATCCTATCATGCACATGGTCTAGAATCTTTGAGAATTGACAAAAGGACAAGCTCACCCCTACCCAGAATAAAAATCCCTTGCTCTACAGACTAATCCGAGCAAGTATCCCTAGAATAGGAAGCAAAAGAAAAAGAAAAATCAAGCAAAATCATGAGAAAAAGAAGCATTATTTCAGAATCATTTTGTACTCTCTTAGCACCATTTCAGCATTATCTCAAATATCAAAGCAAAAGATACGAAAAAGAAAAATACAAAAAAGAAAGCAAAGAAAGCAAAGCAAAGAAAAGAAAAGCAAAGAAAGCAAAACAAGCAAATGCAAAAGCAATAAAATCCCTTTCCCTACCCATTGAAAAGAAAAGAAGGGTGAATGAGCTTGAATCCCTGGAATTCTCAATTATTCGAAAACCGTGAGGTAAGCCCCATAACAGGTGGTTTGTGCCCAACCCGCTTGGCCTTGGGTAACTCCTAGCGTGGTGATATGTCTGTCACATTAGCGACCTTCTTTTGTACAGACCTATGTCCGCTTATGGATTAGCTAGCTCTTGATAACCCGACTTACATAGTAGTCTGGTATGGTTATATGCATCTAAATCATGGTCAATGAACACTTATTTGGTTAATTCAAATCACTTGTATCAAATTATCTTGCTCAAAACTGGTAAATGCACAAAGCAATTGCACACACATTTGTATTTGAGAGATTTTGTGTATCATTATGATAAATCAAGATCGGAAATGAACTCACATACGCACATGGGATTCCTTATAAATCTAACTTTTGTCTTTGAGATACTTTGAAATATTTTTGCAAATTGTCTGGAATAATTTCATTTTCTTACTTGAGAACATCTATTTAGTATAAAAACAATTACATACATGTTTTTCAAAAAATCAAAATCTTTTTCAAAATATGCAATAAAACCACATTTATATATAATTTTTGACTTTCGCGACGATGGTATAGTTCCAAAACCAAAATTGGAATTTTATGCCTAGCGCAAGTCCTCATCTTATATATTTTTTGTTTATTTTCAAAAATCAAAAATCAACCATGCAATAAAACTATTATATCAATTTCTTCTTTGGATTTCGCGATGATGGTATAAGTCTATACCTAAATATTCTATGCCTAGCGCAAACCATTGTATTAATTTTATTTTCCCATTTATTTAAAATCATAAAAAACATATGACTTAAATCATTATGTTACACAATTATGCTTTAAAAAGAACGAACATTGTTACTATTTCATGTCATTATGTCAACATTCAATTTTGCAATGATGGTATAATTCCTAGGGAATTATTCAAACATTTTATCACACTTAGGAATTTATGCCTAGCAAAAATCATTTTAAAATATTTCATGCATAATATTTTCATGGAAATCTGAAAACAAATCATCATCATCATCATCATTTTCATCATCACAACATCAAAGTCTTAAGACAGTCTCTTAAGCACTCTTTTACTTTTAGCAATATTTCTATACCGGGATTAGCTTGACGACCTAGCGAGCGGCGACTCCATGAAATGGTCATAAATAGCAACAATGTCCTTTGAAATTATTGTTAAAAGTCTCTTTTTTATTTTTTTCACCACAAAACAACCAATTGGTTTTACATCAGATTATTTCATTTAAATTTTCAAAAGCATGATATCAAATTATAAATATTTCCAAACGACATAATTACATGAATTATCAATCAATCAAATCAAAACATTAAAGCATCATACAAACACATAAGACAAGTCATATCATCAAAAATGCCTCATATATATCTCAACAAAATCATGTACATCATATCAAAACTGGATTGGTATGCCACAATCTGTACCTCGGCATACTCAATCCTCTATCAAAAATAATAAACACTATGTATCAATCTATGTAGTGCAGTCAACAAGCTAGCCTCGAGATCCCCTTGAGCTCTCAGCCTCATCTCCTTCCCCGCCCTGAGGTGGATGAGGTGGCCCCATCGCATTCTGTGTGGTACTGTTATTCCTAGATGTTGATCGTGATGAGGACCTAGATGACCCCATCACGACAGGCTCTGCCATGTGAGCTGGTAGTGGTACCCTTCGCTCCACTGGCACTGCCTGGTAGTACATTCCTTGGTAGAACATGGTCTAAGCAATAGCCCATGATAGATCCTAAGTGCTCACCCCTTCGCTCCGTGCCCTGAGGCATGTGACCTCATCTCTGAGCTGTGTGGCCTCCTCTCGGTGTCGTGTAGCCTCATCCTACAAGGACTACACCTAATCCTGGAGACAAACAATCTCTGCTTAGAGAGTAGCTATCTCGCTACTCTCTCCTACCTCAACACCCTTGCCCTTATCGGGCGATGGTGGCCTCTCTCTCCATGGAGAAGGGGGTCTCTCCTCCCTCCTATCCCACTGACGTGGCCTCTGCTGAGCCTGTGGCCTCGTCTACTCTCTCCCGTCGTGACCCTATGCTACCTTAATGGCCGCTTGGCATCGCCTCCCCATCCGACGCACAACTACGTGAATCAAACCCTACACCCTCGACATCCAAGGAGGGTGGATGCCTGCGTACCAGGCATCATAGTCGTCAGCAACCCCTGTGTCATCCCCATCCACTAGCTAAATGGGGGCATCATCCACGTCCTGACTCCAGAAGCGCTACATATCTGGAGCCCCGCTGACTGTAGTGTGGCCCTGATCTCAGATCTTCGCATAGTCGCATCATCGCGTGGCCCTGATTGGCCGTGGGAGATATCAACCGTCCTTGTATGGGGATCCTCAAAATTCTCCATACATCCTCCAATGTGGGAGTCATCTCCCCTGTTGGTAACCGAAAACAGGAAGAACCCAGATACCACCTCTCTGCTAGGGCTATCAATAGCCCCATATCTGTAGAAACCTATGGCATATCTGCCACATGCTACAAGCTGAATTGAGCCAAATGATCTCGCTCTGCCTGATATAGAGTGGCCAAGTCATCCCTCAGTCTGCCATATTTCCATTCTCAGCTCTTTAGTAATCCTCTTTGCAACATAAACAACAAAACAATAAAAATCATTAATAAAACAATGATTAAAAATGCAAGTAAAACAAGTTCAATTTCATACAAATGATGATATCGTCCACTATTGGATGATATCGTCCAAAATTTGAGCAAATTCATCTTTGATTTCCAAAGAGGGAATCGTCCCTTATTGGACGAAATTGTCCCCATATCGTCGATTTCGCCCTTGGATGAAATCGGTGATATCAAGACGATTTAGACGAAATTGAGACGATTTCATCCTGATGACGTCGACGGCCCAAAAATGGCCGCGATGCTCAAAAATCATTTAAAATTAATCTAAAGAGCATGAAATTCAAAATTAAAGCATTCTAAATTAAGTTTGGACCCTTACCCGTAGCCCACGTCGGACCTTGTCGATCTGTGCGATGTCTCGACCATCTTGTCTGCAGAGCTCTAGAAACCAGGAAAATGAACAGTAACAATGAATTAGGGTTTTACCCTATTTTCTTAATTTTATTTAAAAACAAATTAACAACATTTTAATTTTGCTTTTTTGCGTTTTTACCTCAAACGTTCGATTTGGGTAAAAACATGGAGGGGGCACCATAGTAAGATGTCGTACGATTCGACCTAGAATCATCGCCTAAAAATGGGAAATTTTTTGCTTTCTCATAGATCGAGAAGAACTCATATTTAACGCATTTTCTTTGGAAAATTCTCTAAAGAGGGGGAAAAATGTAGCACCCTAAAATTGGCATAGTAAACCTTAGCAAATAATTAAAATTACTTTAGTAATAATTCAAATTCAAATTTTAACCCCGAACCGCCTGTTAAACCGCTTTCCTTGTTTTTCATGCCATTTTTAGGATTTGTTGTGACCGTTGGACGATATCGTCACCGATCAGACGACATCACCTCAGATCGGACAAATTCGTTTGGAGCAGAATGTCCAGACGATTTCGTCCCAAAACTGATTTTTCAAAATTAGCCTCTGTTTCAACGGTGTCTCTAATCTGGACAGAAGCGTGTCTGCGCCGTTAGAGACCCTTCCCATTGAAGATCTCCCAGATTGGTATGATCTCCAACCTCCTAACCTCCATCCTAAGCCTATTTAAACCTTAGGACCCCCCTTGACCTACCCCTATCTGAATTTCCCTGTAATTAGATCTTTGCGTGCATCAGGACACCTCAAATTTTTGCTTTCATTTGTGCCTTTCCAAGTTTTCTTGCAGGAACTTCATTATTTTTTAGTCGGAGCAAGCTCAGATCTTCGCAGACGATCCTGTACAATCTCGGACGATCACGCCACAATTCAAGATGATTCTATATTTTGCATATGATTTTGACTACAGCTAACGTTGGGGGCAATCAGTGCCCTAAGTTTGCATTATTTGCCCATTATCTACTGTTTTTCTTTGCATTAGTTAGACTTATTACTATTCTACATCTTGGAGTTCACCTCATGTAGCATAGATGCATAATAAAATCAAAGTTAATCATTAAAACAATGCATTTTACTTAATCTATTATCTGAAGTTGTCATTCTAACATTCATACTTTCATTTCTATCATTTTCCCTTGCTTTTGCAATTGTATTTTTTGTTCTTGGTATCCATTTCTATAATTACAGGTCTCTGACGAATTCATCTGATGATATCATCATATTAGAGATGATCTCGTCAGATTAGAGACGATATCGTCATATTAGAGACGATCTTGTCAGATTAGAGATGATCTTGTTAGATCAGTAGATCAGGGACGATCCTGTCATATTAGAGACGATCCTGTCAAATTCCATACGATCTAGACTGCTTCAAGTCTCAGAATATCCATAAAACATCTAGAAATAGGTATGTTATTTTTCCATTCAGTATATTCTTTGTATTTCACATTTAATCCTGCTTTTTGTCTTCATACAATCTGCATTTTCATATAGAATAGTTTAGATTCATTTGGCCAAACCTAGGATTTGAATGCTTAAACATAAAACTAAACACATCAAACTCATTCCCAACCTAGGCATGGAAACTGCCACTCAAAGTTTCCTGGTGAACCCCACCATCCATAAAAAATTCACCCTGATACCCCTCCCCCGAGAGGCGTGACCTTCAAAGGGACTCTCAGTCCAAGGTACCGTTCCATCCTTCTCGCATCCCCCTTTTGGACGCAAATCCTTTAGCCTGAAGGAAAGGGTGCAAAAAATTTGGATCAATACAGGTACCACATACTATCTTGGCCAATCAACCTTGGAGAAGTGAACCTGCTGGCTAGATTTATGGCGGTGGCTATCTGGTGGTCCATGTGGCTTTGGTTCGAAGTCTTATATTGTCGTTTCTTTCCTTCCCTATGATTATCAACCAACCTCAAATTACTAATATGACTAAGAGCCATGTTATCTGATATGTGACTATCCCCATTAGTCTTTGTGGTATTTCCAAGCAGCATCCACAAAGACTGACAGCTCAAATAATTTTTATTGTGAGTCCAATTCAAAAAAGAGATGGGAATACTCCTAGCCTTTGAACTTACAATGCCTTCCCTGTTGGTAAATTTGACTATCATTCTTGGAATTCTTGTTGAATAAGCTCCTCTACTTCACTCGGGACACCGTGTTCCCATTTGAAAAGTCTGTCACCATCGACGCCATCATATAAACATTGCATCATATCAACATGGCATCACATAAGCATTGCATCCATGTGCATCAAATAAACATAAAATCAAAATTAAACATCAGATACACATAATGAGCCAAAAATACCAAGTCATATATATATATATGTATATATATATATATATGTGTGTGTGTGTGTGTGTGTGTGTGTGTGTGTGTGTGTGTGCAAAAAGAGTACATATGAGGAGTATCAAAATGCCCGTAGGCTACAAAGCATGTAGGTCCTCAACCTTACACTCAAAATGAGTACAGCATAGCAAAAGTATAGTCTGCATCTAGCAGAGCCCAGGTCTAGTCTGCTCCCCCTATAACGGAGCTCTCGTCACCTCCCTCAGCACTGTGCTTTGGAGCCTACTATCCTATCTATGCTAGCACCTATGGTGGGTCCTATTGTGGGTCCTGCCTGCATCCAAATCCTAAGGCACCCAACACACAAGAAACTGGTAACTGCAACAGGCTAGTCCTTTGACTGGCGGTCCCTAAAGTCTACCCTGCATCTCTAGGCCTAGCACGCAATGTCGCCCCATGTGTGCAACTCAAAACCCACCATGGGAAGGTCTAAAAGAGCAACTTAATGACTTCCATTGGATAAAAATTCAAAATCAATGATTAAAATTATAAATTTGGTGATGTTAAAAGCACCAGGATCAATCAAATACATGCAAAATTAAAACAAAAAAATAATAATAATTAAAAACCTAATGTGCCTCATATTTAGTGATTTATCCTATACATTTTGTGGTTGCAGCGAGTTGTGATCCATGCAGTTTGGCAAGATGAGTAAATCACCATAAGGACATTTGGGGTAAAATTGTCATTTCTTTTATGACATATTTTAGCAAATCATCGACAAATATGATTCAACACAGGTTTAACTGCATTTGTATCATTTTGATTCCTTAAGATGGCTATTGTAGTCTGACTACTCCATGGGATAGAAATGTGCAAATACTACTAAGAATTGCAATCATAAGCTAAAATAATCCTAGCCAAGGCATTAAAAAGCTTGAATCTAAATTTGTTCAGGATCATTCATTATGGTCAAGCTATTTCATCGCTTCATACATTGTCATTACCATCATCGACTTTTTTCTTGATGGGGTAGTCATAATTTCATAATCATAATCAAAGTTAGCAGTAGATCCCTAAGATCGTAGATCCCCTGATTTTGTCAAAATTGCATTCATTCTTGTGAATCATTGTCAACAACTATCATAAGCTTCCCCCTTTTCTTGGGGTGAATAACAAATATGATAATTGGTTTGTAACTCTCATCCTTCAAATTTATGGATCAAAAGATACCCATACTTGGCATTGATGGTATCCGAATGTTTGATGACAAGGGCAGGATTATCAAAATGTAAGTCTTTCACAATTTGGAAGTAATGATTCCAAGACGTGCATCCTTTTGCTGGACCTGGGGCATCTAATATTGATCTGACTAATGATCATCATAGAACCTTAGACATCATTTTAGGATGTATATTTTTGCTCAGCGTTGTTAAATCTCATAATACATCTCAAAAGGGGCATCTGTAGACACCTAAAATGCATCATGTTGAGGGCGACTACTCATATGGACATGGTACAAGACCATATGGAGGATCTTGGATAGACTCCAAGATAGAGCAGTGGTTATAACCACTCAATTTAGGCATTTTAGCCTTTGCAATCTGAACCGCAGCTCAGACCTGCAGTCTCTAGTCTAAACCATAGTTGACACCTACGGTCTATAGTATGGACCGCAACTGTGACCTACGGTCTTAACTAAAGTTTATTTAGGCCTTCCATCCGAGACAAATTGGTTGGAATGGCCAAAAGATCTAGAAGGAGGCAGTTGAAGGATGGAAGATTCTAGAGGCTTCCATCCCAAATGTCCTAACCAACCTTCTTGGTCTTGGATTCTCCATGAAGCCACCCCTAGACCTAGGGGTATGCTATAAATACCCCCTCAAAATGGGGAGAAAAAAAATAGAGCAAGCATTAGATATTTGAGCAGTGAAGCCCTGGCGAATTGTACACTCAAAATGAGTATACTAAGAGATATAGCTATTGCACTTAATCCTCGACCCTTTTGCCACCATTCATGATGAATTGTATTATGGATGCCCTAGGTTCTTAGGAGGATCAAGAAACATAAATCCAGGCAAACAAATGCCCTTCACATCGAATTGACCACCAAATCAGTCTGATGACACCGAAGGAAACCCTTGAACATCAATTTGGACAAGGAGATTGAGCCCACTGCCCCTAATTTTGAGGTTAAACTTATCAAATATCAAACCCTGGCTGTCAGTCACGATTCACAGTGCAGACCTCCCACCAAAGCTGCGGTTTAAAATAGGTGACATATCACCTTACTCTTTTATTTTTTGTCTGACTAGTTAGGTTAGATTAGTTATTTTGTGATTGAATAGCATTTTAAAAGACTTCTAACCACAGAACTAGGCTAGATTCACATCTTATGCTTATGTTTCAATTAGGGCTAAAATGATTTCTTTATGCATGTTTATATTTCATTTTCTATATTTGATCCATGCATAGTGTAGATGCTATTTTACTTTATGCTATTACATGAATCTTGATTCACTTTGCATAGTTTAGCAGCTTTATTTACGCTTTCTTGATTATGCATGTTAATGGTGTCATTCTGCATTTTACCTAAAAGGGCCTCATCATGAGAGGTTACCTATATTTTTTACATTCTTGTTGTTTCTTGACCATAGGGAATAGTTCCAAAGGAGAGATAAAGCATTCAATCCCTTCCCCATTGCGAAGAAGAGGGTCATCGACACCCTAGAGCAATTCGTGTCACCCTGAGGGGCATTTTGATCACACTTACCCTTGATAGGGATTAAAAACTATTGTAATTAATGTATCAAATGGGTATCCCTAAGAGGGATGAATCTATAATTTGACTTCATTGAAATTAATAAAGGATTCCTTGTATTCACGTTATTTCTTGTTATCAAATTATGCATGCCTATTTGTGTATTTTTCTTCGATTGCGATAGTTTGATCGGGTGTGAGCCTCTTTGGTGGTTACATCCCCTTAAGAGTTAGCTTCTATTATATAATAATTCTTGGATTACAACATAGATTAACACACATGAATATAATCAGTGTTGTTTATGGAAAGGTGCATCATTCATAAATAGTTATCCCACAATATTATAGAAAGATAACAAATTCCATTGATTCTATAATACACTTAAGTGAGCATACATCCATCACATGAGATTATTATTTGAACAACTCTATCTACTAGTATCATTCATCATTACCCATTACATTCAAAACTAAATGATACAATTAAATTACATTAAATTATCAACATATTAGAAATTGAGCATACTTTTCTAGCATCCATACATATTTAACCTACTGAAAGTTTAGCATACATTACAATGCATAAAAATAAACATTACATATATCATTTTCATTTTGAAAGCAAATGTAACATCCACAAGAAATAATAAGGTAAACCATAAATTATTGACACAAATATTTATCTTGGGAACCCTCAGGGGAATAAACCCAACCTCCAAAATATACTCTTTCCTCATATTCATAACTTGAGATGTAAAATATTACAGATAAGGAAGGGCAACTACAAATCCCTTTTTAATCAATATACAAAACAAGGGATACAACTATCCCTTTATAGGTTCACGATGCAATTAAGGAATTTCCCAATCCTTTCTCTAAGTCATCGTTAAGACATGAAGGTACTTTTCATACCCATAGGGGATCCAACTGATCCCTCAAATTATTAAGAAATTCTATTGATTCCTTTATCTACGCCATCTTAATGATCATAACATCTCATATGTGATTATGATCATCATTGGACTATATTTTGGAGAAACTTCTTTTGAGAGGGAATCTCATATCCCCTCTTAAAATTAAATTTCATAATCAATCTCCATGATTGATACATTCAATTTTCCCTTACATACATTAAAGTCCAATACCCTTAATATATGTAGCATTTATCTCTTTTATTTAATTAATCTATACAACTTATTCCTGATAAATTTTTATCTTTGCAAGGCAATGAAAATTATCTCCTTAAATACTCATTATAATCATAACTTAATGTAGACTTTGAATCTCTTACTCAAACGTTAATATTTCCCCCCATTTAACATTTTACAACACTAAATATGTGATGGATAATTTAACTATAGTCCTTCTAGTCTATGTCTAATAATTTTATCATAAATTATGCTTTATTTGAATAACATTTCTATAACCTTAAGTAACTTAGCTTGCCTTATATATATATATATATATATATATATATATATATATATATATATATATATATATATATATATAACCATGTATTAAAGAACTAGTCTAAGTCATTGGTACAAGCTCTTCTACACATCTCCACTTAAATAACTTAGTTCTCAATGACTTTTAACCAGACTCTATAATAAGGTATCTGGATTTACCCTAGGTCTTAAATTTATGAATTATAATTTCAACTACTACACTTAATCAAATTGTCAAATGAATGCATATCTTTGGTGATCCCACGAGTAGAAGGTTAGTCTTAAAACTAATCCTACCACCTTATCTAACCTATGTTGGCAATTTTGTGTATCTTGAGTACATTGCCTTTGCCTAAGTTTAATTGTTGTCATTGATGTCAAGGAGCTATTGGTAGTTGTTGTTTTTGATGTCAAGGAGTTCTTGGAGCAATTTGTTTTTATGTCTAAGGATGTGTTTTGATGAAGGTTTCAGCTGGTCAGTAAGTCTCCAAGAAAATCAGAGTAGCCCGGTTGCCAAAAATCCAGAAAAAGATAAGTTAGAAAAAGTTTGCAGGTTGCTGGAAAAAGCGTCGCGATTTCGCGACATGTTTGAGGAGAGAGAAAGTTTGGCCAAAACTGTCACGATTTCGTGACATGCAGGAAGGCAGAGGCAAAGCGGGAAAAAGTGTCACGATTTCATGACATGTAGGAAGGCAGAGGCAGAACGGGCAAAACTGTCATGATTTCGTGACAAGTTTCGAAGAAGTTGTACGGATGCAAAAACTGTCATGATTTCGTGACAAGTTGAGTTGGCAGTGTTGAGTTGCAGGAAGTGTCACGATTTCATGACAAGTTTCGAAGAAGTTGTACGGATGCAGAAAGTGTCATGATTTCATGACAGGTTGAGTTGGCAGCTTGCAGTTGGCAAAAGCGTCGTGATTTCGTGACATGTTCCAGTTTCGCGAGCAGTTGGCAAGAAAGAGCTTAAGGCAGCTAAAGCGTCATGATTTCATGACATGCTTCATTTTTGCCAGTGCAAACCAAGAAAAGGATGAAGAAGCAAGAGGTGTCACGATTTCACGACAGAGTTGCTGATGACGTCAGCAAAAGGCAAAGGTGTCACGATTTCACGATAGCGGAGAAGAAGGCTTTGAAGTCTAGAGCATCACGATTTCGTGACAAGATTTACGATGACGTCAGCAAAGGTTGTAGTGTCACGATTTCGCGACAACAAACCAAAGAAGGTGTACGGCAGTCAAAAGCATAGCGATATCGTGACATGTTTGAGTTTCGCGCGAGAACAGCTATAGAACAACAGAGGCGGTTAAAGCCGACGAAGTTAACCTTTGCCGACGAAGTGTAAGGTTTTACAGCCGACGTGTTTGGAGATTGAACAGCCGACTAAAGAACAAGATTTCATCTTGAGATTGTGAGTATTAAAGGAAGACTGTTTGAGCAATTTTGGGTATCGATTGAAGTGTGCATTCGAAGTGAGGCGTTCGCAAAGTTAGTGCGACTAGTAAGGTTCGATCATCGAAAAAGCAGAGAGCGAAGTTCGACTACAGCATAAGAGTGGATTTCGTTGAAACTTCTAAGTATCAAAGACTGTGCTGCTGTTCATGAGAAGACTGTGCAAAAAGTATGATGTTGTGGTTGCACATAGGCGCATAAGTTGTTGTGCGTTCGAATGTTGCAGTGTTTGCAAAGATTATGTAAAGGGTGGAATTTGATCTAAGGACAGCTGTGATTGCGACTGTGTTCACGCAGTCTATGTAAAAGAAAGCAAAGTGCGCGAAGTAGATACTGCTGTAATTGTGAACAGTTGTGAAGGACAAACGGTGATCAAGTGCTGCTGTAATTTGAGAAGATAGTGTCGCTGTAATTTGAGAAGACTGTGCTACTGTAGTTGCGTAGGCAATGAAAAGTTGTTTTCAACCAAGTGCAGAAAGGAACAAAGGAAGAGGACAATTGTGCTAGACCGAAGGACTGTGTTTGGTACAGAAAAGAGGACCAGCTTTGCGATAATAGAGTTGAGGACGAGAGATCTCCGACCGGAGCGGGGAAGACGGGTGTCTTACGTGGACAGAATTCCACTTGCTAAGGGCGAAGGAGGTAGAGGTCTTCTAGAGGATCACTAGCAAAGGAGAATTAGGGGAAGGTGTCTCCTTTGAGCTAAGGCTCATAAACTTTGTAATCGGGAAGGATTCCCAGAGGTTTTGATATAACTTTTAGAGGAAAGTTTTATCCGTGGAGTAGCCCACCTTGGGTGAACCACGTAAAGTGTTGTGTCTCTTTGTGGATTGCTTTTTGTGCACTATTTTACTGCTGTTGTTACTGCTATTTTATTCTGCATGTTAATGGTTTGAAAGCTGTATTGATAGATAAAATTGAAAAAGGTCTTATACTGTTCACCCCCCCTCTCAGTATAAGCTTGTGTTCTTCAATTGGTATCAGAGCCAGTGCCTTCGAAAAGTTTAACAGCTTGAAGGAAAAGGTTGCAAAGAACACAATGGACTACTCAAGTGGGAATGCAGCACCTATTCTGGATGGATCAGATTTTGGTCTATGGAGTGCAAGAATGAAGGTCTATCTTATGGCTCTTGGTAATGAGGTATGGGAAGTTATTGAAGATGGGTACACCATTCCTACAAATGGTCCTTACACTAAAGAGGACAGGCTTCTACATCACAGCAACTCAAAAGCCATGAATGCAATCTTAAAAGGTTTACAGAAGGCTGATCTTACCAAAGTTATTCACTGCAAGACAGCTAGTGAGATGTGGAAACAATTGCAGGTTGTTCATACAGGTGATGCAAATGTCCGAAAGGCCAAATTGAGACATTTTAAAGGTATGTTTGAACAACTCAAGATGAATGATGATGAAAATATTAGTGACTACATGCTTCGGATGGATGAGATTGTGAACTCCATGAAAGACTTAGGTCTTGAACTTGCTGAAAATGATGTGTGTGATAAGATTTTAAGATCTCTTCCTAATAGATTTAGTGAAAAGATTTCTGCTATTGAGGAAGCCAAAGATTTAGATAAATTGAAAAAGGATGAGCTCCATAGTATTCTTGCAGCATTTGAGCTGAGAACTCAAGTAAAAGTTGATGTAAAGAAAGAGGCGACTTTCAAAGCTATCAAGAAATCGAAGGGCAAACAGATTCAAGAAAGTGATGAGTCTTCTAGTGAGGAAGAGGCATATTACAGCAGGAAAGGCAAGTTTTCCAGAAAGCACAAAAGCAAGAAAAATATAAGATGTTTTAACTGTGGGAAATTTGGTCATTATGCTACTGACTGTACTGTTTCTAAAAATGAAAGTGATGAAGATATACAGGATGTTAAAAGCAAGGACTCTGAAAAGCACAGGTATTACAGGAAAGAGCAAAAATGAGTACAACAATCACCAGAAAAGCAAAGATGAGTACAACAATCATGGAAAGAGGCATTCTCACAAGAATAAGAAGAGCTTCTACTTAGACAAAGCAAGTAAGTGTTCTAGCAGTGATAGTGACAGTTCTTCTAGTGATGATGAAAATGAGATGTTGTTCATTTCAGAAAAAGAGGAAGAACCGAAACATAAATTCATTATCATGAAATGTTTTAGATGTGGAAATTTTGGGCACCTTGAGGATGATTGCAGAAATAATGATTTGGCTGCTAGTATGTATGAGGATGCTTCAGAAAACTACAATGAAGATGCATGTATGGTTTTTGAAAAAGGTAGCACCTCTAGTGATAAGAAATCTGAAAAAGGCTGTGATAATTCAAAGTGCCATCAAATAGAGGATCTTGAATGTGAACTCAATAATGCTCTTAGTGTTTTGAAAAAGGAAAGAAAGAAGAATGATAGACTCAAGATTAAGTTAGATGAATGTTGTATGGAGATAGATGAACTTGTAGAAAATCTTGAAGCATCTATGGCTAAGTCACAAGAACTCAAGAATGAGTTAGATTCTAAAATTCTGGAGTATAGAGAGTTAGAACAGGAAATGGCTTCTTTGAAAGAAGAAAATAAAGAGTACAAGGATAAGCTCTACAGATTTTAGGATAGCTCCAAGAAGGTTAAATTTCTCATCAAAGGACAAAGAAAACCAACCAGATAAAACAGGTCTCGGTTTCGTTGAGCCGCACAAGGAACGAGTTGGGGAATCTAGCAAGAGATTTCAAAAGGAAGAGAGTCCTGTTGAAGAAAGTACTTCAGATCATGAGTCAGTAAGTGATGAATACGTAGAAATAGAAAACGATATTCAGACTGAGAAGAAGAAGTTTTCGGGACCCATGAAGTCGAATAAAAGAAAATTTCACGGCAGATGTTTTGCGTGTCACAGATTTGGTCACATGGCTGTACATTGCATGACTCAAATGAAGAGAGTAAATGACAGTTTTAGGATACGTAATTTCTTTCAAGGGTATTGTTACTCTTGTCAACAATTCGGGCACAAGGCAATTTTTTGCAAGGCAAATAACAGGAACTGGGTTAGTCAGAACAGGCGGATTCAAAGAACAGTCATGCCAAATATTGTTACTTGCTATAAATGCAACAATGAAGGTCACCTAGCTAGACAGTGTAGAGCTGATCTTCTGAGATACAGGAACAGAAATAGCAGCATGAACAAATCCAAGGATCAAGGCATGGATAAGAATAGGAATGATAACAAAAATAGGAAAAGTGATATGAACAGGTCCAAGGATCAAGGTATGGATAAGAACAGAAAAGATAAAAGAAACAGGAACAGTAGTATTAACAGGTCCGAGGATCAAAACAGTGACAGGAACAGGAATACGAGAAAAAGAATTCAAGAGAAGGCCCGACAAAGAAATCTTAGACACTAATGATGATGAGTGTCTAATGGGAGTATCACTCCCAACCCTATTTTAAATCACCTCATCGGGGAGGTGGGGGAGGGACTAAGCTAAGAGGCTCATTCTTAGTCCCAAGCCCCAAAGGTGACCCTTTGCCATTGATGACAAAGGGGGAGAGATTTAAGTAAGGGGGAGTGTTTTCAAGTGAAGAGGAAAGCTTCAAGTCAGGGGGAGCAAAACTTGAAGAGATTGATTTCAGTTTTGGCTCTTGAAAGATGTGTTTTTAATTAAGGGTTGCCATCAATGACAAAGGGGGAGATTGTTGGCAATTTTGGGTATCTTGAGTACATTGCCTTTGCCTAAGTTTAATTGTTGTCATTGATGTCAAGGAGCTATTGGTAGTTGTTGTTTTTGATGTCAAGGAGTTCTTGGAGCAATTTGTTTTTATGTCTAAGGATGTGTTTTGATGAAGGTTTCAGCTGGTCGGTAAGTCTCCAAGAAAATCAGAGTAGCCCAGTTGCCAAAAATCCAGAAAAAGATAAGTTAGAAAAAGTTTGCGAGCTGCTGGAAAAACTGTCGCGATTTCGCGACATGTTTGAGGAGAGAGAAAGTTTGGCCAAAACTGTCGTGATTTCGTGACATGCAGGAAGGCAGAGGCAAAGCGGGCAAAAGTGTCACGATTTCGCGACATGCAGGAAGGCGAGAGGAGAACGGGCAAAACTGTCGCGATTTCGCGACAAGTTTCGAAGAAGTTGTACGGATGCAAAAACTGTCGCGATTTCGCGACAAGTTGAGTTGGCAGTGTTGAGTTGCAGGAAGTGTCACGATTTCGTGACAAGTTTCAAAGAAGTTGTACGGATGCAGAAAGTGTCACGATTTCATGACAGGTTGAGTTGGCAGCTTGCAGTTGGCAAAAGCGTCACGATTTCGTGACATGTTCCAGTTTCGTGAGCAGTTGGCAAGAGAGAGCTTAAGGCAGCAAAAGCGTCACGATTTCGTGACATGTTCCAGTTTCGTGAGTAGTTGGCAAGAAAGAGCTTAAGGCAGCTAAAGCGTCATGATTTCATGACATGCTTCATTTTTTCCAGTGCAAACCAAGAAAAGGATGAAGAAGCAAGAGGTGTCACGATTTCATGACAGCAGCGGAGAAGAAGGCTTTGAAGTCTAGAGCATCATGATTTCATGACAAGATTTACGATGACGTCAGCAAAGGCTGTAGTGTCACGATTTCGTGACAACAAACCAAAGAAGGTGTACGGCAGTCAAAAGCGTAGCGATATCACGACATGTTTGAGTTTCGCACGAGAACAGCTACAGAATAGCAGAGGCGGTTAAAGCCGACGAAGTTAACCTTTGTCGATGAAGTGTAAGGTTTTACAGCCGACGTGTTTGGAGATTGAACAACCGACTAAAGAACAAGATTTCATCTTGAGATTGTGAGTATTAAAGGAAGACTGTTTGAGCAATTTTGTGTATCGATTGAAGTGTGCATTCGAAGTGAGGCGTTCGCAAAGTTAGTGCGACTAGTAAGGTTCGATCATCGAAAAAGCAGAGAGCGAAGTTCGACTACAGCATAAGAGTGGATTTCGTTGAAACTTCTAAGTATCAAAGACTATGCTGTTGTTCATGAGAAGACTGTGCAAAAAGTATGATGTTGTGGTTGCACATAGGCGCATAAGTTGCTGTGCGTTCGAATGCTGTAGTGTTTGCAAAGATTATGTAAAGGGTGGAATTTGATCTAAGGACAGCTGTGATTGCGACTGTGTTCACGCAGTCTGTGTAAAAGAAAGCAAAGTGCGTGAAGTAGATACTGCTGTAATTGCGAACAGTTGTGAAGGACAAACGGTGATCAAGTGCTGCTGTAATTTGAGAAGATAGTGCCGCTGTAATTTGAGAAGACTGTGCTGCTGTAGTTGCGCAGGCAGTGAAAAGTTGTTTTCAACCAAGTGCAGAAAGGAACAAAGGAAGAGGACAATTGTGCTAGACCGAAGGACTGTGTTTGGTATAGAAAAGAGGACCAGCTTTGCAGTAACAGAGTTGAGGACGAGAGATCTCCAGCCGAGAGCGGGGAAGACAGGTGTCTTATGTGGACAGAATTCCACTTGCTAAGGGCGAAGGAGGTAGAGGTCTTCTAGAGGATCACTAGCAAAGCGAGAATTAGGGGAAGGTGTCTCCTTTGAGCTAAGGCTCATAAACTTTGTAATCGGGAAGGATTCCCGAGAGGTTTTGATATAACTTTTAGAGGAAAGTTTTATCCGTGGAGTAGCCCACCTTGGGTGAACCACGTAAAGTGTTGTGTCTCTTTGTGGATTGCTTTTTGTGCACTATTTTACTGCTGTTGTTACTGCTATTTTATTTTGCATGTTAATGGTTTGAAAGCTGTATTGATAGATAAAATTGAAAAAGGTCTTATACTGTTCACCCCCCCTCTCAGTATAAGCTTGTGTTCTTCAACCTATCCCTTGGACCTTTCAGGGTTCCATAGTCCAATAGCCATAATGTTTATGTTAAACATACTTTTTATATTAAAAGGTGTTAAGTTTTTACACTCACCAGCATCTAGATAGGTATCAATAATCATCTAGGACTGTGCAATTTAAGTTTAACCATAAGCCAACATCTAGGAGGGGTTTGACCATATGTGGCTTAATTTTTGACTACCATAGGGTGATAGAATAATATATGGGATTATGCATTCTTATAGTCTACTAATGCCCCAATAGGATATATGTGAGTCAATGTGGGCGATGGTCATTCTCAGTGAGAACCCTTCAAATATCAATAATCACATAGAGTAACAAAAATTGGTGGCAGAGGTCAGCAAGAGTCCATCGATTTCCCTACCAAATTGTGGGTTCTACCATCTATTTTGGACTACATAGAGATGCGACTATCCGACTGTCCAAATGCTAGAAAAAGGCTCTCCTCTATGATTATAGGTAACCACTATTAATCTTAGGTAGCCTTCAGGGTTTAAAATTCATCCTCTTATTAGGATGATTGTACTTGTCATCAAAGTTTTTTGAAGAATGCAGATCGATCCGATGCAATAGGGGAAAATATCTAGCTTGACTGTTCTTATAAGATCGAGTATATTGGGTTTTCTTGTAGAGACCAAAATCTTACAAGTACATGTATACTACAATCAGCACTATAATCTATCATTGATAGGGGGTAGGTTTCCCCTAGCCACTCAGATCCCCTCCCAGATGTTTGGTCAACAAATTTAAATTTTTCTAGGGGACAAAGAACCAAACAATATTTAGACTACTTTGCAAACACTTGGATGGGTTCAATTTAATCACATGCAAGGGATGGCTCTAGCTAGCACATGGAATGAGAGCAGCTGCTCAAAGGACTTTTGTAAACATGTTACCAAATTACTACCAAAAGTTACAGATCACATAATACCTACTAAGCGTCTGCTATATGGCCATAACACCCCTTCGAGGGTAATCAGGGGAAAGTCCTATCTGACTGCATTGTAATGATTATATTCAAAGATATTTTATAGGTTATCTATGATAAGTACCATAAATCAAAGCTTCTTATATCTAGGTGTATATTTATGTATATCGATTACATAGGGGAATGTTTAAACCAGTGTTTTACATGCACTATGGTCCTTAGCCATCATGGAAGCAATTCATCTAGCAAGGCATCAATAATTTTACCCATATCATACCTAGAAACCATCTATATCCGATCATCAAGATGGTATATTGATATATCCAGTTTATAATGACCTTTAGAGGTGTCCAACATGTCATCACTCCTTTTTCTAGATCGAGTGATGGTCGTGTTATAAGGTATTATAGAACATTTTATGGATTTTTATTGCAGAGTTGGTTAGATAGGAGGTTTCATAGTACTAAAACCCAATCGATCCATTCATTATACCAAATCTGATTGAAGGATATTTAATCGAAGCTATGGTTCAAGCCAATCTATGATCACATATCGATTCTCAATTGGATGAGACCATGGTCCGAAGGAATGACTTTTCAAGATTCAACCCCATTAGTTTAGGGTCTATCAAATGAAAGGTACTCATGTTTTCCCATGATGACTATATGGTAGGTAATAGCACATGATAGAACAATTTATGTATCACTTCATAAGCAACCATCCAGCAGTGGCCATAGGATCATCATCGATGGTGATGGTCACTATATCGAGATATGTGCCCAATGGTAGAATAATGGTCATAATTTATTATGTTTCCTAGGGCATCATATAATTGCCATATATTTATATTTTTAAATCCTCAAATATAGACTAGATGGTATGGCTTCAGATAACATAACATGTCAAAGGGTTACAAGAGGCTAATTAAAGCTATAAATCCATAAACCATATTATACAACTTAGGCTTACATAACACATTAACACACCGAAAAATCATGAGAGTTATAACATTCAAAAGAAAACTAATTGAGGACGATCGAGATAAATAAGTTCTCAAGCAAAAACTAAATTTCATCCAATGTGAAACTCGAAAAGGCAAGCATTTAATGGCTAATACAAGTTGAAGTCAGTATATTCCTTCATTAAACATACATTCCCTTATTAAACATAGGAAAAAGGAAAGGTCTAACCGGGTTTATCTCCAAGTGCCTTCTATTTCATCTCAATCTCCAAGCTCCTCAATTCATGCCTTCCTTCTACTAAGCTCATTTTAGACTCCATGCTTGCCTCTCTCTAGAGCTAGAGTCTTCTGGTTTCTGATTCACCCATAGGTGAAGAGCATACTCCCTAGAATCCTCCTAGAATTTATTCCCCATTTCTCTTCACAAAATGTCCTCTACTTATAGGACACTTCTCCACTTATGGCCAAATAGTGGCCTCCTTATTTTATTATTAAAAATATACCTTGGGTCCATTAATATTTATCATGTCACCAATAGTAGAAAAAGGGCCCACTAGAGATAAGGTGAGTGACCTTATTTTTGTTTTGTGTCCTTTTTCATGGGGGACAAATATAAAACCAATACTATTAAGGCATAGAATGGATACAAAGCTAGAACTATTATTGATAGGATAAGAGATCTTCCTTTTAATTTCCTCCAATATAGGAAAGCCATATGGGTATTTAACAATGGATAGGATTGTTCATATAATATTTAACAATCCCACAGTCATTTTAAATCCCATCTAAATTGGGTCCACTAGGTTGCTTACACATAATTTACTATATTGTTATAATTCTACAATAAATAATTCCTCAAATTTATCTTTCACAAGACCTAATAATTAGTTTCTAATTAATTATCTTTTCTAAAAGATAATTAATATTTTCCTATCCTTAATAAAATTATTTAATTAGAATTTTTGTAGGATTATTTACAGTCTATGCCCCTTTTATCAAGCATTAATTGATCCCCAAGATCAATTAATTTTTTTTTGGTAAGGTTCTAAGGAGACGGGTCATGAAATACACCCCCCTTAGATTAAACACAATCCTCTATGTTTGTAGAATTATCTTAATGAATATATGTGTCTAGCAAGGTTAGACTTCTTCCTGCTATTTTACAATTTGAGACAACAAATTTTTCTTCCTTTCAGCACCTCAATCTTGATGGTAAGCTACGTCCTCCATTCATGAGAGTACCTGGACCTAAAAAAATACCATATATCGATAGTATCATGTCCTTATAAACAACATAACATCCATTCTGCATACCAGAAGTATTGAAAATCTTATCAATACATAATCGTATCACAAATATTATAGTTTAAAACCATCTATTATTGCACAAATACTAAATTGAAGACATAGCAATAATAGAATTTGCAAAATGGTGTTACAAATATATCCTAAAATTAAGCATTTGTACTATTTTAGACATAAAAATTATTAGTAATTTTACCAAAAATCCCACCAAGGAGAATCACAATATAATTTGTTAACCCTTAACATGAGCTAATCTGGTAAAATTTAAGTGTCAATAAATCCACATCATAACTTCAAGATCTCAATTTAGGATATTGACATATATCCTAGTATGCATTTTGACAATTTTTGCCAACCACCAGAGCATCCACCAATATGTCTCTTGGTTTTCATCATTATAAAATCATGGAGAAGTCCCATACCTTCTCCAAAAATGGACACCAATCCATTCTTCAAATTCATTTAGTTTCTTTTAATTAATTAAGTTTACTTTTCATGCTTGAATACAAAATTTTTTTATAAGTTGCCAATGTTCATAAGCTAATATGAGTTCCACAATAAAGATTTATACTAGTTAATGACCTATCCAAAAAGCGTGCACCTATCTCATGCATCAATCGAAATCAACATAAAAGCATAAAATTATAAACAAGATTGTAAATAATGAGTAAATGGATGTTTCTTTTTTTAATATTAAAAACAAATCTCAGTTACAATAATGCCCCTCTTAGGGTCACCCAAATATTGATACAATTGATACAATTCCAAAGCCCCCAACAGGATAGGCACAATGCTAATGCTCTTTAAATAGTCATAAACAACTCTAGGGTGGAGTTGACCCTCTTCTTCGCATTGAGGAAGGGAATTGAATGATTGAATATCCTTTGATCCTGCTTTCCTGTGGTCAAGAAACAACACAAAAGCATTATGCGAATAGAAAACCTCTCATGATAAGGCCCTTTGAGGAAAACATGCATAAATATGTCATAACAACTAAAAAATCAAGAAGATGAATAAAGCATGTTAAACTTGTGCAAGATTCATGAAGATTGTTAGAAACATGAGAGTATAAAGTGTAGTTATCTATCTATTGAATCAATTGCATGGAATGAAACAAGATAGCATGAAAATAAGCCATTGATGTCCTACTTGCTATGATGAAGTAAACTTATTATAATTCTTAATTAAGCCAGTAGGAGTCTCTAAACTACCAAATAAACCATTAAAATGACTAATCTAACCTAATTAAGTATACTGAAATAGAAATAGTAAGGAGATCTTTCACCTATTGCAAACAGTAGCTCTGATGAGCGGTCTGCACTGTACACCATGGTTGTCATCCATGGATAGCAATAAAGTAAGTTTGACCTCCAAATACAGGGTTGTGGGTTTGATCTTCCTTGTCCAATTGATGATCAAGGGTCACCTCAGTATCCTTTGATAGGTTTTACAGTCGAATTCCATAATTGGACCTCTGTTTTCCTGGATTTGCATTTCTTGGCATTCTAGCTCCTTAGAGCATCCATGGCATGAATTGTCATGATGCTTGATGAATTGGAAAATGAATAGCAACTAGTCTCTCTCAGTATACTCAAGTGATTCTACAATCTGACAGGGCTTCACTACTCTAATATCCAATACTTCATCCTCTTATTTTCCCTAATTCAAAGGGGTATTTATAGGATCACCCAAGGGCTAGGGTTGGCTTCATTGAGAGAAGCCAAGATCAAGAAGAGATGTTCAGGACAGTTGGATTAGAAGCCTCTGGAATATTCCATCCTTTAACCACCTTCTTCTAGAACAAATGGTTGTTCAAACCGATTTGGCTCGGATGAAGGCCAACTGAACTTCAATTTAGACCGCAGGTGACAGCCAAAAATCCCAAATTGAGTGGTGAGAACCATTTCTCTATCCTGGAGTCTATCCAAGATCTTCCATATGGTCTTGTAGCATATCCCATATGAGTATTTTCCCTTGACATGACGTGTTTGAGGTGTCTACAGATGTCCATTTTGAGATGCATTGTGATATTGAACAACGTGTGTTCAAAAATACACCACCTAAAATGATGCCAAAGGTTATATGATGATCATTATTCAGATCAACATTAGATTCCCCAGGTCCTACAAAAGGGATGTGCATCTTGGAATCATTGCTTCCAAATCTTTGGAGGCTTAATTTTGAAAGGGTTTGCACTCATCATCAGTCATTCGGTAGCTTTGGTGCTACAATAGGAGTTAGGCCTATATAACCGAAAGGAGGTGAGATACAAACAAACTGTCATATTTTCTATTTTCCCCAAGCAAAAAGGTAATCTTATGATAGAATTTGACAATGATTCGCAAGGACGAACGTAATTTTCACAAGATCAAAGGATCTACAATTTTAGGGATCTTCTATTGACTTTGATTATGATTTGAAAGCATGACTACCCCCTCAAGCGACGAGTCGATGAGGGTAATGACAATGAATGAAGTGACGATGTTGCTTGACCATTATGAATGATCTGAAAAAACTTAGATTTTTAGCATTTTATTACTTGGCTAAGCCTAGTTCATCTTATGATTACAACTATCAATAGTATTTTCACATTCCTATCCCATAGAGCGGTCGGGCTGCAATAGCCTTCTTAGGGAATAAAAATGATACAAATCCAATTAGATGTATGTTGAATCAATTTTTTGATTATTTGATAAAAATATGTCATAGGGCAAATGATATGAAATGGTTCATTCCTGTGGAGTGGTCCAGCCTTGAAGGCCTTCTTTGGGATTGAAAAGAAACATATCAAATCAATGATAACAATTTTTCCCCAAATTTCCTTATGGTTATTTACTCATTTCATCGGATTGCATGGAGTGTTAGTCGTTGCAACCGCTGAGTGTATAGGGTAAATTACTGAATACGAGGTGCATTTGGCTTTTGATTATTTGATTTTTTTGTTATTTATTTGAATTTTTAATTGATCATGGTGCTTGAGAATCACCAAATTTTATTAAATTGATTGCTCTTATTGAGATTTTGATTTTTTAGGAGTCATTAATTTACCATTTAAGATCTTTCCATGATGGTATTTTAGTGCTTTTAATGCCAGTTGCAAACCACGTGCACGACCTGTGGTTGGGAACCATGGCTTAGGTCTGCGGTTGTAAAACCCTAATTTTGGGACTGCACTTATCAGTTGTGGTCTACCGAAATTAGAAAAGGGTATTTAAAATTTTTCCATTTTGAAAATTTCTCATTATTCCTCCTGCAAGCAACTAAAACTGAGAGAGCTCTGAGAGGTTAGGGAGTAAATTTGATGCGAAGCATTGCTGAAACCACAACCTGACACCTCCACGCATCCTGATGGTAGACCTTGGGTAACCTTCTACTAGCAGAGGCCTCAGAGCAGGTAAGGTAACTCAAAATCAAGACCTCATACTCTTTACCAACTTAAAATAAATCACATTAATTAATGGGTTAAATCAATCTCATGAAACTATTGGTAATGAACCTCACCTTAGACTAGGCTAGATTTAGGTTTTAATTTTTTTGGTCTGCTCGGCTAGGAAGTGACTGAAAAATGTCACTTTCCTAGACCGTAGCTGGCATATGTTGTTCCCAATTGACAAATTGGGGACCACAGCAGTCAACCATGGTGGGATTCAAATCCCAACGATCAAAAATTTGATCGTTATGCGGACCGCAGGTTTGACCTGCGGTTCCCAATTTTTGAAAATGTTTTTCAATTTTTTTTATTTTTCTAATGTTTTCTGGTAGTTAATGCCATTTATTGCACTTTTGAAGTACATGTTTGTTTTTTTGTGAATATTTTTGCATGTTTTTGTCTTTTTAACAATTTTTAAATTTGTTTGACATTTTTTAAGGTCGTTTTTAGCTATTTTTGGTTGTTTTTAATCATTTTATTTTTTTCTTATACACTGTCTATTTTTAGAAATTGGCTTCTAGGTCTAGAGAATCAGATATCTTGTGCACCCTCTGCAGGTAGCTAACTAGCCTAGAGTGGTAGTGGTTTGGTGTTGTTGGTTTTGGCTACATTTTGGATCTACCTACTATCAGGGTAGATCAGGCCTACATGAATGCGTTGGCCCGATGTTGGGATGCATGGACCAACACCTTTCACCTATCGACAGGTAAAATTAATATTACTCTAGAGGACGTCTACCATATCTTTAGGATCCCTATTGATGGTGAGCCCATCACATATTCTCAATTTACCAGCAGAGGAGCTATCTTTGATGCATGTTGGCCCTACAAGGAGGAGGTATTTTGAAGTAGGTCCCATGTTGGGGACGTAGAGCACTACATTGGTAGGTTCACAGTGCTTCGATCGAATGATATTAAGTTATGCCCTTATATGGACTACCCTGCATGGGAGGAGGCTAGCGAGTGGCTATGATAGGCTCGATGAGAAAAGTGAATACTTGGTTGCAAGGATGAGACCTGTGAGTATCAGTACTACTCTCGTGTCTTACGATAGTTTGGCCTAGTTCAAGACATATCAGAGCTGCCTATCATCTATAGGAAGATAGTGCTAGAGAGTCATTTACCTTGGATACATCCTACACCATTGGGATATGCAGCTGATGACTTCCAAGAGTCAAGGGTTGCTAAGGTTGGGACCACCCCAGCATATGATACTTGGTGGTCTCTATTGCAGTGGTGAGGATCAGGATCCCTTGGTCAGATAGATGATGAGATGGAGGCTGATCTAGAGGGGTTCAATGTGCACCCGCAAATTGAGGGTGGATGGGGTGCCGAGGCCACCACAAAGGAGGCTCCATAGGTTGAGTTCGAGGATGATGCATCTGAGGAGGGTGAGGAACTTCCTGAAATTGAGGTTTATCAACTACTAGCTCAGGTTGTAGGTTTACAGAGTCAAGTGGGTAGGATTTAGACCAGCTACTATAGAGGGATACTATCCTCACCATAGTAGAGGCAAAGCTTAGACATGGTTAGAGCTAGTGGAGGAGATATGAGGAGGAGAGGCCTCTCCTCAAGGCCTGGATAAATACAACCAATACTAAGATTTAGAGGCTCATTGTCGAGCATGATCTCACAAGAACACATTTGGATATATTAAGGGCATCGAGGGGAGAACCCTTTTCTACATAGGTCGTCATGGTGCCTCCCACAACACCATCACCTGTACTACCAGGAGACCATGATCCCATGGCCGAGATTAGGTGGTTCACTTCCCTCATTGAGGAGGGTAACAGTATTAATAATGTGAGAGCAGCTCACATATCTTAGCTATAGGGCCACATAAAGTTGATAGGTGGCACGATTCTAGAGGACATGAACTCTACCAGGACCCAAAAGAGCAGCTCCAAGACCAAGACTAGGAAGACAGGGCAATCTTCTACTAGTTCTAGTCTAAGGACCCATAGGACTAAGAGGACACATAGGTACTCTAGCACTCATGTAGCCAGCTTGCAGAGGGGCCAGAGGGATGGCGGAGGTGATGGAGGTGACTCTCAAGCTGGGGACATAGGCCCTTAGTACAAATAGTAGAGATTTTTGTTGTACCATTTTTTAGTGTAACTTCGAAGACCTACACAGTTGTAGCCTACGGATATTTTTGACGTACCCCATATGTACTCATTTTTGGACATATATATATATATATATATGAGATATTGATCATTTTGGCTCATTATGTGTACTTGTTAATTTTTAATTTTATGTTTATGTTATGCACATGGATGCAGATGTTTATATTGATGCTATGCTTATATAATGTGATGTATTGATGGCATGCACTAGATAGCTATTTAATTTATGATGATGATGTTATGCAGTGATCTAGATGTTTAGATGTGTTATTTATGATGGATGCATATGGATGCAATGTTTACTTTTAAATACATATTTAATTTTGCTTTATTGTATGCATTTAATTTGTGACGATGTCACGCTATGCTGGTGTAATATATGTAATGCTTTATTTACACGATGTTAATCTAATGTAAATGACCTATATGCTTTATTCACTTAAAATATAAGGAATGAATGCAATATGTGTTTATCAATCTAATGGACGAAACCATAGAATGTGTAAAAATCATGAATGTAATTGAAAATCCTCATAACAAGAATTTAAACAATTAATCACCCATATATGAAATGCAATGATATGCAGCGGTATGATGCGAATGATATAATATGTCAACTATATTCCTTTTTGCATTTTTAAAAAATACACATAATATAGTCAGTGGCCATCTAGACATCGTTTCTGATATTCATTCGGTATCTATCCTATATCTTGATTGTGCTTTATGTAATGATGTATCACTCATTAGATACTTTACAATTTGATGATTTGAAATGACTTTTACTTTTGATGGTTTTTCATATTTGATATTTGTTGCTTTTAGAGAAATTTTTGAGGTTTTCCATGAGACTCAAACACCCTAGTAGACTTCTCAAACGTCCCATACTAACTGTATAAGGATTTTTTTGGACAATGCTTTCATCATGAATGACCCAACTATTCATTAGCCCTGTGTGTGCATGTGAGTATTTTTATATAGACCATAGGCATACCCCAAATGTCATTTGAGACTCTTTCAACCCATATGTGATATTAGGTTCCTCTTATGTTCGTATCATCCTTGTTTTAGACTTGATTGGACTATACTACTAGACAACCCCAGGCACCCAAAGCTATCTTATCTTGTAAATTGATCAGGACTACCCCTCCAAGAATAGTCAAGACTCTTTCCATCCATTTTTGTGTTTGGGGATCACCCAATAGAACTACTACTCCAAAAGCAGGTGGGACTCTTTCAAACCATTGCTACAATCGAGGTTTACTCTATGGATTTGAATGGTGAACAATTTAGGAATTCAAGTTCTCACCCTTCTTTTCTTTCTATTCATAGGGATACTTGCTCATGTGTAGTGATAAAAATCACTATTTTTCATGTTTTACTTTGAGTGATAAAAATCACTATTTATTTTTGTTTTTCTTGAGAAAGGGATTTGTATAGTGCTTTTGATTCACTATGTCACTTTAGATTTGACTTTGAACTTGATTTTTATCTTCATTTGATCTTTGATTTGAACTTTGGGAGTTTTGAATTTTGAGATGTCAACTTGGGATATCGATTTTAGGATATCGATGTGGGGTGTCAATCTTTGATGTTGATCTGGGATATTGTTCCTTTATTTGTAAGCAATGTAATGTATGGGTAGGGGAAATCTTATCCTTTTTCCAAGGTTCACCATTCTAGACCAAATTATTTGCAAGATAAGCTGGTAATAAAACCCTTCTCTCTAAATACCTAGGATCACTTTCATAGCTTTCATATTTCCTCATCTTAGCACGATTTTAAATGTTTCAATTAGTGACGGGAGCCTGATATGCTAAGTACTATCACAACTAGTGACCTCATCTACAGAATCAAAGCAAGCTTTCTATGACATATGAGAAACCCTCTAGGTATGGCTGAGTGATCATAAAACATTAGTACGTATACATATCTCATATCAACAAGAGTTGTCTTGACAAACACAATTACTCACATGAATTATGGATTGTGATAAATGTAGAGGTGCATGATTAAAACACAAAAATGGCATCATTTTTAATACTGATAAACACTATCCATTCTATTTTGGAATGCAACGGATGACGAATACCTATATGCAATGCAATGATGAAATGTGTGTGGAATACCTAGGGAAAATGGGGGCTTAGGTCTGAGGATAATTGCTCATATGAATTTAGCTTTACTAGCTAAGAAGGCATGGCGCCTTATTTCTGGTGAATAAAATGAATGGACAACTATCACCAAATGAAATTATCTTCAAAATATGGAATTTCTAGGTGACTCAGTTCCAAAAAAAATCCACCATTCTTAACCTTGAAGAAATACCTCTATAATTTCTCCATCATTTTAGGCTATGTAAGAGGAGTTACGTAGAGGTTTTGAGCCAAGAAGAGAAGATGGCAGTGAATATGAAGTTGAAGAAGAAGAGGACCAGTTCAAGGAAGAAGAAGAGGCAGTAGATCCTACACAAGCCAGGCTATAAAGAGCCATATCTCAGATTGGAAAGAGATAGAAGATGGAGGTTTCTACATTTTTTTGAAATCTTGATCCTGAGGAGTTGAGTTTGAGTATTCTTATTTGATCCTATCAGGATGTTCAACCTCCTCATACTCAAAGTATTCTTCCAAATGTTTGATCTAGTCAATCAACTCCTCTTGATCAAGATTTCCAAAAAACGTAGAAACCTCCATCTTCGGTCTCTTTCCAATCTAATATATGGCTCTTTATAGCCTGGCTTGTGCAGGATCTACTGCCTCTTCTTCTTCCTCGAACTGGTCCTCTTCTTCTTCAACTTCATCTTCATTGCCATCTTCTCTCCTTGGATCAAAACCTCTATGCAACTCCTCTTGTAGAGCCTAAATATTGTCACAGGCAAAGTCACACGACCTCAAGACTTCGACCAAGCCAAAAAATATGATGATGCAAATGCAAGAGCACTGATGCTCATCACCCTTGCTACAACAGATGTTATCCAACCACATATTTTTCAAGCAGAAACATCAAAGCAATCAGTAACATCTACAAAGGGAAGAATGAATCCACCATTCTTAACCTTCAATCACAAATCCACTCATTGAGAGTGCAATATGGAGAAATTATAAAGGTATTTCTTCAAAGAGTTGCATAAAAATTCCACTTGAGTAATCTTGAATGTTATCTTGAAAGAGTTCACCCAGAAGTGCTGCCATGCTTAGATTTTTGAGAATCCATCACTTCATTAGAGTCATGGTCAGGTTCCAGAAGTGTTGCATGAAGAAGTGTTGTCTGCATCAAATCCTAGTCAAGGAAAATAAAAAAATCTCCAATTCATGTGGAACTTGACCATGACTCTGATGAAGTGATGGATTCTCAAAAAGCTAAGCATGGTAGCACTTCTGGGTGAACTCCTTCATGCAACAACAAGAAGTCACAATGACACTCCTTTCACAATTTTATGTCTTCCTATTATTATAAAAGAGTGGTGAGCAATGATTACTATGCCAAACCTATGATTGAGTGTAAACATAAATAGTTGGCCTTCTAGGCCTTGCTAGTCCTCTGATAATAAGGGATAATAAATTGTAGTGGTTTATTTACCACTACAATTTGAGAGAATTATAGTGGTGCTGAATTTTTAGGATTTCCTTTCCTAACATTCCCTTCTTATTACATCATATGCAAAAATGCTCAACAACACAATATTCACTCTGATTTTTCCAAGTCACTTGCATACATATTCACCAAGTCACTTGCATGTGTTAATTTTGAGGTATCTTGAGGTTTCCTCTCTAAGAAACCTATGACATAATCAAAGAAGCTCACAATGAAGAGAGAGAGGAATTCAAGTCATTCATTGGTTTAACACATCAATGAATGTGTTACTGGATGTAGACCCTTAGATGATAGCCATTTATTGTTTCAATTGATCTAGTTAAGAAGTTAAGGCTTGACTTGTTACTATTTTTTCTCTAGGAGGAAAAATACGACTAGCTATGAAACGATCTAAGGGTTGGATACACAAGTCATTACATATCATTTGGATGATATGTAATCTCCTTATTATATCAATCACCAAAAAATCCCCTCTATCTCTTAGCATATCAAATCCAATCCCTTCAAAATAGTACAAATTCAACTTCAATGGAGCAGCTAAAGGTAATCCAGGCAAAGCTGATAGCGAGGGTATTATAATAGATGATCAATCTAGGATCATCTTGGTGTTTGCAACTAATGGTGGGTGAATAATTATTTTAACATATTGACTTGAATATTGATGTTGAACTTGTAACTGGATTACATTTAGCCGCTCCATTGAAGTTGAACTTGTATTATTTTGAAGGGATTGGATTTGATATGCTAAGAAATAGAGGGGATTTTTTGGTGATTGATATAATAAGGAGATTACATATCATCCAAATGATATGTAATGACTTGTGTAACCAACCCTTAGATCCTTTAATAGCTAGTCATATTTTTCCTCCTAATTTTTTCCAATGATCGAAACCAATCACCCTAGCTAAGGACAGACACCATGATGACTGTCAAGGAGATGTGAAATGATGAACCCTAAACCTTGCATCTACTAATTTGAATTCAACCAGTGAAGTATTATAACATCTATAAAATAGGAAACCTTTAATGTTTTTTATGTTTATAATAAAAAACATTAAATATTTCTGAAAGCACTAGCGCGGAAGCACGACGTACCAGATACGATGCAAACAAAATGGATGTGGTGTAAACGCTTAGTCCTACGAATGCGAAGAACAAATGCATGAAGGAAATGACGCATAAAATGAGATGTAAGAAAGACAAAGTGGGGCATAATTTATTAGTAATTCTTTCAATCTAGTTACAATATGTCCCCCCTTCTATGGCTCAGGACACGTTTGATATGATTTGTTACATCAACGGATGGTACGCTTCCAGGGTCTTTCGCGTGCCCCACATTCGAAGTGGGCGGGCCAAAAGTTGTTGCCACTTGTGTCCATGTGTC
>JAQPPZ010000171.1:0-26236 GCA_028583015.1 Wollemia nobilis
CTTTTTTTTAATACAAGTTTTTTCAAATTTTTCAAAAAAAAAAATTGGTCATGAAATGTGGTTTTTCTTGGGTTCTGGATAACCTCCCACGCTAGAATCTAACAACCGATCTATTATAATATAAATATACATATTTATAATAACACTTGGTTTCCTTTTGTGGTGAATAGAGAAAATGCCTAGGTAGAATCATAATTAAAGTTTTACTTTTGAAGGAAATGTACAATTAGATGTCTCTATTTTTAATTTTGGAATTATAAATAGAAGCCATATAATAAAGTAAGATAGAATATTTGATAATTAGGAGTTTGGGTTCTTGAAAGATAATGCACCAGACGTAGGGCTTGATTAAATGTAACATTAAGGTCATTAAACCTTAGTATATCAAACATGCGTTGAAAAAATTAATGTGTTTTATTATATTATTTTCTACTTTAAGTCCAACAATGAACTCATTTGATGTATTTTTCATATATATCTATAATGGTTCATTAAATTATGAAAAAAACATGTTGCTTTGTTGTGACCATTTCAAAACTAACCCCAATATTGGAGACCCACTTGAAATTTGTAAAAAATTGAGCTAAGGGGATAGTATTGACCAGTTAGATGCTTCTTTTGGTTGATATGCGTCCCTTGACTTTCATTGAATATGGTACTAATGGTGACCACTTTGCTAGTAATTAGATAGAAGGACATTCCATTGCATTTGAGAATTGCTAGGACTAGCAAAATGATTCTTAACATTGCTCAACCTTTAGATTTTGGTTTGTTGCTGGTGTGTAATTTCTTTAGTTTCTTTTATTAGAATTTATGTAGTTAGTTTGTCTTGTTTTTATTTTAGAGCTTCTTTGTTAGATCATGTTATTTTATTTTAATGTTAGTGCATTTTATTTCTGTGTGTGTGTTTTAATATTAGAGCATTTTATTTTTATGTGAATTGTATTATATTTCCTTAGACTATAGTTGTTAGTTAATTCTTATTAGCACCTAGGTTTATGTTTTATTTAGTTTCCTTTTTTATTATTGTTTTTATTTAGGTTGCTTTTATAGTTTATGTGATTTATTTTAATTAGTGTTGCCTTTATATTATTATGTAAATTTATCTTTATGTTTAGATTAATCATGTTCTCGTGCTAAAATTCTCTTTGTTAGAATCATCCTACTATGTTCTAAGTTATAATTTTAAAAATGTGTGTACAGAGATGATCGTCGATAGTAGAGTAGCGAACACGCTAGTCAAAGTACAACTAAGGACAACGAAGCAGTGAAGTCAAAGCATCGATAATGGAGTCATGGTAGACCAGTAGTGACAATAGGGTAGAGATACAGCAGCCTACCACATGGATGGACGACCAATGAGGGGACCTCGATATCAAGTGGTGTAGGGGAAATACTACCCAAAGACAGTCAACAGATTACAGGTGGAGTCCACCTTATGAAGTGCTCAAAAGTAATGGTAGGAAGAAGGTGGGATAAATGAAACTTCAATGAAGACCACAATAGTGTGCGTACATGTGGCATATCCAAGGGTCATGATTATAGAGAAAGTCTATATATTTGGCAGTGAGAATGGGGGATAACATCCCTCATCAAACCACTATCAAATAAAAACAAGTGATAGGTGATAGGGATATTGTCAGTCAAGGCAGAGACAAAGGAATTCTAATACAAATTATTTCTCTCCATTATAAACATGCATCAACATGACTGATTGATAAACATGGATGAGTGGAAGAGAGATATGATGTCGAATGAGGACCTGAACTAGCCATCAAGTAGAACATCACATAGGAGGAATGTGAGGTAACACAGAGCATTGCATGAGATGATCTGTGACATAGAGAAGCAACGGTTGGACGAGCATCATAGAGGGAGGATAATTGAGATCGTGGATGTAGATTTTGGTTCTCAGCCTAAGCTTGGGTGCAATGGCATGGGTAATCTAGATAGGTCTTGTACACCATCAACTCGAGTTCGAGTCATGTTGGCACTTCTCGAAGGATGATAAGGGGAGTTTTGTTATTTTTGAATATTGTAATGTTTTTTACTGATTGATATTAGTATATCATGCACCCTTTGGTAGAAAGCATTGTAATTAGGGGTATTTGTGGCCTTGGTAGTGCCCACGAGCCTAACCCATATTTTTTTAAGGGTTAGATATTATTCTTGGGGCCCTTTAGTATGATTATGGTTGAATATTTTGGAATAGGGACCAAAGGGTAAAGTTCTAATTAATAAGGAGATATAAGGGAAAATGTGAACTTTATCCTTTTTGTTTCTTTGGTTGCCATCATATTTTGAAAAGGTTTAAAATGTTGGAGGTTGTTTACACTTTTGTTTTTTTGTAAAGGGATATGAACGAAACGGTTCCTAAAATTATTAAATACCCATGGAATATCATGTTGTAGGGGATGGAATTTTTGCAATAAAAGAATACAATTTTTTGATGCAAATTGATCCGAAAACTTGCACCTTGTGAGAAAGACTCAAGGAGTTCATTTTTGAGGATTATTGTGTTAATGTCCATCCTTTTTTTACATTTTAAAACTTATATGTAGTGTTGAATGCTCTTAGGAGGTTACACTACATGAAGGTTTATGTTGATGCAGGTTCTATTTTTCCTTTGAGTCTAGCACATGATATAATCTGATTGTACTATTGCAGGTTTCATTAGGTTGGGTTGTCCTCGTGAGTGACTCATGATATTTGGTTTTGCAGGGTAGGGGACCATGATACCGTATTATATTTGCATTTTATTCTATCTTTAGTATAATCAGTTGCAGTTTCTTCATGCAAGTTTGCTTCATTTTTGCATATATAAAAATTATTTCTGCAAGTACTCAATCTGAAACTCAGAATCCCAAAAGATCCTATTTATATAATAAATCTGATCTAGGAAATATAGAGTGTACATCATCCAAGTAATTAGTTTTCTAAGTTTTTATACCTTTATAAATATTTCAAGAGTATTAAATGGAATGAATATGAACTCTTCTCACATGGCATAAGCAATATAAAAAATATCAGTCTAGGAGGGAAGTTTGCTAGCCTACAATCTCATATCAAGTGTAGATGAAAAAATGAATGCTAACTTGCTAATCTTCTAACTTTCTAACTTATTGTCTTCTAACTTTACAATTAGTGGAACAAGAATCTGAAGATAAAATCAAACTAACTGCAAAGACTAACTACAATATCACATTAAAGGTATGGATTTAAAATGAAGTGGACAATTCCATCACACTCTAACTTTGTATCCTAATCTAAAGATTAAAATGAACCCACTAACAGGGATTCAAGGTAAGATAGATTAATGCAAAGATAATCAATGAAGCAACACTTCATTTTATGAGTTCACATTAAGGAACAATCATGGCAATCTAAGGAAATTAATTATAAAGAATGAATGAAATAAACCAATAGGCCCCTTGTTTACAGTCACTTGCAAATCACTTGGTTGTTCCTAGCACTTGTTATTCTTGAACATTTTACTTTTGAATAGACTTGTGTAATGCTTATATAGTGAAACCTTGGAGAAGTTGTTTTCTTTGTTTAATATCTTTACAAGAGAGGGTTTTCGGTTTAATATTCAGATTGTGGTGGGGATTTTGCAACCGAGCAAAATATTCACTCAACATGCTTTAAGTAGGAAAAATGTTTATAAATTTTTTAATGGTGCCTTTATTTATATTAGAATTAAATGTGTAGAAGTAAAGGAATTATAGTATGGATTATAGAAATAAATTAGATTATGATTATTAAATAATTTTTTACCCTAAAGTTTTGAAAATAAAATATTATGAAATGAGTTTGAATTATTTTGATTGATAGTTTTATTTATTATTAATTATATAAATTAGATTTTTGATTTTATATATGAATAAATATTCCTTAGGCTAGTCAAAATAAAATAGAGAGAATTATGAGTTTCTCTTGTGGGAAGAAATATATTGAATAATGAAATGGAGATAGTTTTTGCATTTGTAATAGTTTGGAAAATTTTATATTTAAAATAGTATGTTCTCTTTCATTCCAAATTTACTTCCATTTATTCATATGATGTGTTGCGTTGAGGAAAACATATGTAGAAATTAATTCATAATTATGAGCTATTCTGATCCCTCACTCATTCATCATTCTCATGGAAAATAAGGAAATCAACAATACCTTTGTATGTAAAGATAAAAATTGATTAGATATGTAGTTGAAATGTAAAAAGGGCTTGTAAGGAAGTCATTTTTATTCCCATAGAATAAGTAATGTGTATTATGTAAAAGAAAGGGTTTATTTTTGTACTTTGAAAATATGATTTGCTTTTGTACAAAAAATTATAATTTAAATAGCATTTGTGAGTTATGAATGGTATATTGAGATATATGGATCTCATGGTTATTGTGAAAGGTTAAGTAATTATTTATGAGTTTAAGTTTAAGTTGTTTCATTATGAAAAAAAATAGATGATGCAAAAGAAATGGAAATTACCAATGAGATTAATTATACTTTACATAAAGTGTAATCTTATTTGAAATGCTTAATGCTAATGTTAGATGAATTAGAAGTGCTCTATTCATCAGTATGATAAGTATAAAATAACATGCTATAAGAGAGATATAAAGGCATCTTAATAAATGACTTTGGATTTTCTTTTGTAAGGGGGGTTTCTTGGTGTTAGCATGGATAACATAATTCATATATTTTATATGTTATTTATGTTATTACATTATAGTTAGCACCTAATATACATATGTGCTTCAAATAGTTGTATTATATGGGGTGGTTATTGATTAGTTGTATGAACTGCCTAGTTTCTTGACAACATTGAAGACCATGTATATATTAGCATGCAATTATCAATACAATATGGTTGGTTACAATATGGTATCCGAGCTTTAGATGATCTATGGGTTAAGGAGAAGAGCATGTTATTTTCTAGATACTTTTTTCAAGGCTTAGCAAACAAAATATTTACAGGTACAAACCCTAGATATTCCATAGACTAAGGAGTCAACCAAGCATGCAGAATGAGACTGCATACCATACTTGGACTATGACAATAGATACACAAATTGAGATGGTTGATGTGGTAGATGATATGATTATGTGGCATCCAACTGTATAGGACGGTTGACGTGGCAGATGGTAGGGTGACAATGTGGTATCCATTAGGTGGCTGATGTAGCATCCATTGTGCATACATGTCATTTATTCATTTGTTGTGGTAGAGTAGAAAAATATCAGTGAAGGGTCTTAATTTATTGAATCCAATCAATAAGAAATCTACGCCAAACAATTTTTAAACCATCCCAAAGCACTATCATAGTGCATGTGGGATAAATAGTCTCACATTTTTTTAAATCATGGTTGGGTGCACAAGATAAAAGGAAGATGCTTCTCTCACCTTCTTATCGAGCACTGAGGCTTAACTAGATAGCAATCATAGTGCTATGGCCCACCCAATGGAGGTTTTGGGTTCGAATCTCCCATAGTGCAAGACTTTAAATTTTTTTCCATGGTATTTTTTGCACGGTAATAAATATCTATGCTCTCCATTCTATTTTGTTGGTGCTTGTAGCCATGATGGTTGAGTAGAGAATTTTAAGGCTCTTGCCAACAAGTCATGAGTTCAAGTCTCACTAAGAATAATTTTTACCCAAATCAAATGGAGAAGGTATTTTTCCAATACCTCATGTTATTATTTTTGTAAATTCTATTTCTTTTGCAACTAAAACCTAACCAATAAATCAAGGGGCATCAATTATCTTGTTTTTTTTGCTTTTACAAAAAAAAAAATCCTTTATTTTAAAAACAAGAAAACAATAAGCAAGAGCCTCATTTTTGAACACCACACCACAAAGTACCTCATTTTCAAGAAATATTTGTGCTTTATTTTTTAAGAACAAGTGTATTTTTTTTATACCATGGAGGGATAAGTCTAGATTTGTACTTAGATTCTTTTGATAATTGAAAGGGCACTTATATTTTTCTTCCCTTTTTATTTTGCAATCCAAAAAGTGGGATAGAAGCATTTTTCACAAAGGGGGGGAAATTGTGGAATTGAATATCATGTTTGCAAACCAAAACCTCACATATTTTTTAAAAAGCATTGTAACAAAGATGCATTTTCGATGGATATCGACATCTTAACCAAAAATTGGTATTGTAAATAGGTGCATTTTCAGTGGAATCCAACACCTATATCTAAAATTTGTGGGTATTTGTGATTGTTTTTGCATTTAATTTCATGTTTTTTGCATTTCAATCATAAGTTAACATTAAAAAGAAAGCAAAGAAAAGACCCTAAATTTTATACCTATTTGTGCAATTTATTGCATCGTAGTGTTTGGTATAAATGATACTTCTAGCCCACACTTACAAGTAATGTTTTCATACTTTGGGCTACTGTATCTAATGCCTAACATAGCTGCAACAGTGACATATGAGCTATTTTTCTCTATAGATCATTGAGAAGAAATAAGGAAAGCTAGTTTTGATATTCACTCAATTTTATACTCTAATTCATTCTTATTGTTTGGTTTAAACTCCTCCAACTCATCATTTTTTAGAAGGGTTTTCAAGTAGGTGCCATAAATTTGATTGAATTCCCTTTCACGTACTCTTTGTAAGTATAAATAAAGGGGGACCATTTGGTGATATAAGGAACCTTCACAATGGCCATTGTTCATAAATATATTTCAGATTCACAGTTGCTCAAAGGTTCTAATTTTACACCATGGAAAACAAATATGAGAGCTATTATTCAACTTTAATATTTGTAGGATGTAGTGACTGACACCACAAAATGTCCTACTTCACTAGGGACAAATCAAGAGGTATTTAATAAGAAGGATAGAAGGTCTCTCATGTTTATTTTACTTGCTACTATAAATGAGGTACAACCTCATGTTTGTGATGCTAAAAATGGTAAATAAGCTTGGGATGTTGTGGCTACCATTTATAAAGGGAAAAATTAGTCCACTATTCTTAACCTTTAATATCAAATTCATACACTTAGTATGAAATCTGGTGAATCAGTTGAACTATTTCTCTATAGAGTGGCAGAATTGAAAGCCAAATTGAATGCTATGGGAGAAGCAATGGAAGATAAGATCTTACCATCAATTATTTTGAGAGCATTTCCAAAATCCTACAAAGTGTTTATCACATATCTTCAAGTGTCTGGTAGACAAGTTACTTTTGTAAATTTGGTAAATTTGCTTCAAATTAGGAGGAAAATCAACTTCAAAGAGATGACATGAAATATAATACACATTACTCAAAACAAGGGGGAAATAAGCAAGGTAAATTTCAGAAGGGATGATCTTCATCCAAATGAAAAGGGAAACAATCTCAATAGAAAGCATATAAATATTGCAAAATTTATGATTTAAATAACCATGACACCAACAAGTATTGGTTCAATAATAAACAACCCAATGACCAAGATCAGAAGAAAAAGCGAAAGGGGAAATACAAACCACAGAAGAAGAATAAGCAACCCAAGGGACATGTTACTTGTGAGGAATCAGACTCTGACTCTAAGAGAGGACACAAGGTGCTCATGACTCACACATCTTCTTAGCAAAAAGATTCAATTTGGTATATTGATTTTTGTACCAGTAAACATATGATAGGTGATCGATCATGGTTTGAGAATTCTAAGGCAAAGGAAGATAAACTAGTAATAATTACTAATGATAAGACCTACCAAGTATAGGATGAAGGAGATGTTCCAATAACTTTACCATATGGATACTACCATATTGATAAAGTTCTCTATGTTCCTATATTGGCAAAAAAATTGTTGTTAGTACCTCAAATATTGGATAAAAACATGGATGTTGTTTTCTAAGTTGAGGATGGTAGAAAGTGATGCTTCATCACCAAAAAGGAAAAGCATGTAGAAACATGTTCATATAATAATGGCTTGTTTATATTAGATACTATTTCTCTACCTCATGTTACCATGGTAGAAAACACAAAGGAGGCCACTTCTCTTTGGCACAAGAGATATGGACATTTGAGTTCAATATATTTGCTTGAGTTGAGTAAATATGAGATGGTGAAAGGTCTTCCCAACCTTTCATCCACTTTTCCAGTTATCTCAGATTTCTTAGCATGGAATCAACATCGAGTACCATTTTATGTGAGCTCTTCACGAGCTAAGAAACCTTTGGAGTTAGTACACACTGATTTGTGCAGTCCTATGCCAAACAATTATGTTGGAAAGTGGTATTTTTAGTTGTTTGTTGATGATTACTCACAAAATATATGGATTTTATTTATACAATTGAAGTTAGAGGTCTTTATGTATTTTTATCAGTTCAAGAAGAATCTTGAGAAGGAATCAGGATGTCCCATAAATATCCTCTACTCAGATCAGGGGGAGTATATTTCCAAATAATTTTCATCATTTTTGAATTCACATGGGATAAAGAGACAGTTGACAATAGCCTATACTCCACAACAAAATAGAGTTTCTAAGAGGAGGAATCATTCCATCATGGAAATGACTCATTGTATGCTTAAGATGGCACATATTCAGAAACAATATTGGGTAGAATTAGTCAATACAATAATGTCCCTCCTAAATAAAGCATCCAAAAAATCTTTACAAGGAATGAATCCACAATAAGCATGGAGTGGTTTTAAACCCTTCATTTCTCATATAATAATTTTTGGGTGTAAGGCATTCATACATATTTCAAAGGTAAAGATAAATAAGTTAGATGAGAAATCCTTACAGTGTATTTTTTTTGTTATGATGAGCATTCAAAGGGATATCTGTTGATAGATCCTAAAACCAAGAAAACTCACTTAAGTAGAGATGTGGTATTTTATGAAGCTTTCACATCATATTATAACACATCTACATTTGTATAACTGTATGAAGAGGAGTCTAAGAAAGAGACTCCACCACCCCTATAGAAAAAGGTTCCAAAATGGTAAACTAGCACATTGAGAGATTCAAAGTTGAATTCACTTCCAGATCTAACTCTAGATAAACCTTGTACTTGTAGCATGACTCAGCAGATGAGAGTAGAGGCACCTATTTCATAGGTTGATGATCTTTGCCAATAGTTTGATGAACTATCTGTAGATGTAGAGGAAGACAAAATCATATATAGATGATGAAAGGGTTTATATGTATGCATTGGATGAGAATGAACTCACAATAGTTTAATATACACTTAGTGAGCCTTAGTGGAAGGTTGCTATCGATGTTGAACATACATATCTCATGAAAAATAACACATGAAAGCTAGTTGAGTTACCTTCAGGAAAGAAACCCATTGGTTAAAAATGGGTGTTCAAAGTAAAGTATAAGGTAGATGAAACTATTGATAAGCGTAAGACCCATCTTGTTGCAAATGGCTATGCTCATAAAGAAGGAATTGATTATGAAAATACTTTTACATACACTACAAGAATGACTACCATTCATGTACTTTGTGTTATGGTAGCTTAGTTTGGGTGGAAGTTACATCAAATGAATGACAAAAGTGCCTTCTTGAATGGTGAATTGCAAGAAGAAGTGTATATGACCCAACCATAATAATTTATGGTTAAAAGCCAAGAGCAAAAATTTTGCAAGTTGATTAAATCATTGTATTGGTTAAAACAAGCTCCATGATCTTGGTAAATCAAAATGGATAGTCACCTATTGCAAAGTGGATTCAAAATAATTCCTTTAGATGCTCATATCTATATCAACAACAATGATTCTGACATAGTAATTTTAGTACTCTATGTGGATGATCTGATCATCACTTGCAGGTTCAAAGAAAATGTAGATGTAGTGAAAGATGACTTGAAACAATCATTTGAGATGAAAAATCTAGGAAATTTTCACTATTGTCTTATTTTAGAAATGAATAAAAAAAGAATCATATCAGAGTGACACAAATTAAGTATTATAAGACATTGATTGAAAAATATTGCATGACTTATTGCAAGCCAAAAGAAACTCCAATGGAACTAGGGCTTTAGTTATAATGATATGATACTTCTCCATAGGTAGATGATACTTTCTATCACCATTTGATTGGGAGTCTCATATATCTGACCAACACCAACCCATATACCAATTTTTCCATAGGTTATATTTCAAGGTTCATGCAGGAACCTAAGGCGAGTAATTGGAAAGCAAAAAAATGAGTTCTTCACTATGTTTATGTCAGTATAGACTATGGCCTAGAGTACAAGAAGATTGACAAATTCTTCTTATAAGGATACATGAACTCAAACTATGCAGGATCAATTGATGATAAGAAATCAAATTTTGGATACATTTTCCATATTGGATCTGGACCTATATCTTGGTACGATAATAAGCAACAAGTGGTTTTTTTATCTTCAATGGAGGCATAATATCGTGTAGCATGTGGAGCTATCTATGAGGTGATATGGTTGAGTCACACTCTTTCAATTATGGATATTCCAAAAAAACTTCTAATTCATTTGTTTTGCAATAACCAAGGTGTCTTGAAGCTTGTAAAGAATCAGGTGTTTCATGAACGCATGAAACACATTGACATTCAATATCATTTCATTCAATATGAAGTTCTAAGATACAAGATACAACTCCAATATATTCCCACCAATGAACAGGTTGCATATATTTTCACTAAGGCACTTACCTATGTCAAATTTTAATTGGTCCACAACTCTCTTTATATTTCAAAATAATTTAGTAAGGGGAGGATGTTAGCATGGACAACATATATCATATAATTCATATGTATTATATTTCCTTAGACTATAGTTGTTAGTTAATTCTTCTTAGAACCTAGTTTTATGTTTTATTTAGTTTCCTTTTTATTATTATTTTTATTTAGGTTGATTTTATAGTTTAAGTGATTTCTTTTCATTAGTGTTGCCTTTATATTTTTATGTAAATTTATCTCTATTTTTATATTAATCACGTTCTCATGCTAAAATTCCCTTTGTTAGCCTCATCCTACTATGTTCTAAGTTATAATGTTCAAAATGTGTGTTCAGAGATTATCATCGATAGTAGAGTAGCGAACACGCTAGTCTAGGGACAATGAAGTAGTGAAGTCAAAGCATCGATAGTGGAGTCAAGGTAGACCAACAACTTGTTGTAGTTACTCCCCAACCCCACCCTTAGGTGGGGAGTAACTACAGAAGTTGCTATAGTTACTCCCCACCCCACCATCATATGAGGGTGGGGGTGGGGGAGTAACTACAACAAGTTGTTGTAGTTACTCCCCATGAGGGGGCCTCGATATCAAGTGATGCAGGGGAAATACTACCTGAAGATAGTCAACAAATTATAGGTGAAGTCCACCTTATGAAGTGCTCAAAAGTAATGGTAGGAAGCAGGTGGGATAAATCAAAATTCCATGTAGACCATAATAGCATGCATACACATGGCATATCCAAGGGTCATGATTATAGATCAAGTCTAGATATTTGGTAGTGAGAATGGGGGACAACGTCCCTCACCAAACCAATATTAAAGGAAAGCAAACGATAGGTGATAGGAACATTTTTAGTCAAGTCAGAGACAAAGGATTCCTAATGTAAATTATGTCTCTCCATTATAAACACACATCAAAGTGACTGATTGATAAACATGGATGAGTGGAAGAGACATATGATTTCGAAGGAGGGCCTAGATTAGTCATCAAGTAGAACATTGCATAGGAGGAATGTGAGGTAATGCAGAGCACTACGTGAGAGGAGTCATGACATAGATAAACAATAGTTGGAAGAGCATCGTAGAGGGAGGATAAATGAGATGGAGGATGCAGAGTTTGGTTCTCAGCCTAAGCTTGGGCACAATGGCATGGGTAAGTAAGATAGGGCTTGCACACCATCAACTCAAGTTTGAGTCACGCTGGCACTACCTGAAGGATGATAAGGGGAGTTTTGTTATTTTTGAATATTGTAATGTTTTTTTATTGATTGATATTAGTATATCATGCAACCTTTTATAGAAAGCATTGCAATTAGGGGTGTTTTTGGCCTTGGTAGTGCCCATGAGCCTAACCCATATTTTTGTAAGGGTTAGATATTATTGGGGCCCTTTAGTATGATTATGTTAAAACATTTTGGAATAGGGGCAAAAGGGTAAAGTTCTAATTAATAAGGAGATATATGGGAAAAGGTGAACTTTATCCTTTTTATTTTTTTTGTTGTCATCATATTTTAAAAAGGTTTAAAATATTGGAGGTTGTTTACACTTTCATTTTTTTATAAAGGGAGGTGAAACAAAATGGTTCCTAAAATTTTTAAATACCCATGGAAGATCATGTTGTAGGGGATGAAATTTTTGCAATAAAAGAATACCATTTTTTGATGCATATTGATACAAAAACTTGCAACTTGTGAGCAAGACTGAAGGAGTTCATTTTTTAAGATTATTGTGTTAATGTCCATATTTTTTTTTGCATTTTTAAACTTATATATAGTTTTGAATGCTCTTAGGAGGTTACACTACATGAAGGTTTATGTTGATGCAGGTTCTATTTTTACTTTGAGTCTAGCACTTGATCTATTCCAATTGTACTATTGCAAGTTTTATTAGGTTGGGTCATCCTCCTGAGTGACTCATGATATTTGGTTTTGCAGGGTAGGGGAGCATGATACCGTATTACATTTGCATTTTATTCCATATTTAGTATAGTCAGTTACAGTTTCTTCATGCAAGTTTGCTTCCTTTTTGCATATATAAGAATTTATTTCTGCAAGTGCTAAATCTAAAACTCATAATCCCAAAATATCCTATTTATATCATAAATATGATCTAGGAAATATAGAGTGTACATCATCCAAGTTATTATTTTTCTATTTTTTTTTTAACCTTTATAAATATTTCCAGACTACTAAAAGGAATGAATATGCACTCTTCCCACATGGCATAAGCAAGATATAAAAATTAGTCTACAAGGTAAGGTTGCTAACCTACAATATCATATCAAGTGCAGATAAAACAATGAATGCTAACTTGCTAATATTCTAACTTTCTAACATTCTAACTTTCTAACTTACTGACTTCTAACTTTGCAATTAGTGGAACAATAATCTGAAGATAAAATCAAACCTACTAACTGCAAAGACTAAATGTAGTCTCACATTAAAGGTATGGATTTAAAATGAAGTGGAAAATTCCACCACACTCTAACTTTGCATCCTAATATAAAGATTAAAATGAACCCACAAACAAGGATTCAAGGTAAGATAGATTAATGCAAATATAATCAATGAAGAAAAACTTAATTTTATGAGTTCTCATTAAGGAACAATCATTGTAATCTAAGGAAATTAATTATAAAGCATGAATGAAATAAACCAAAAGACCCCTTGTTTACAGTCACTTGCAAATCACTTGGTTGTTCCTAGCACTTCTTATTCTTGAACATTTTACTTTTGAATAGATTTGTGTAATGCTTATATAGAGGAACCTTGGAGAAGTTGTTTTATTTGTTCAAGAAGAATGTTGAGGAGTCAGGATGTCCCACAAAGATCCTCTACTCAGATTGGGGGGGAATATATTTCCAAAGAATTTTCATCATTTTTGAATTCACATGGGATAAAGAGATAGCTAACAATAGCCTATACTCCATAATAAAATAGAGTTTCTAAGAGGAGGAACCATTCCATCATGGAAATGACTCATTGTATGCTTAAGAGGGAACATATTGAGCAATAGTATTGGGTAGAATCAATAAATACAATAATGTCCCTACTAAGTAAAGCATCCAAAAAATATTTATAAGGAATGACTCCACAATAAGCATGGAGTGGTAGGAAACCCTTCATTTATCATCTAAGAATTTTTGGTTGTAAGGCATTCATACATATTTCAAAGGTAAAGATAAATAAGTTAGATGAGAAATCCTTACAGTGTATTTTTCTTGGTTATGATGAGCATTCAAAGGGATATCGGTTGATAGATCCTAAAACCAAGAAAACTCACTTAAGTAGAGATGTGGTATTTTATGAAGCTTTCACATCAGATACTAACACATCTACAGTTGTATACCTAGATGAAGAGGATTATAAGAAAGAGACTCCACCAACCCCATAGAAATTTTTTTGAAAATGGTAAACTAGCACATTGAGAGATTCAAAGTTGAATTCACTTCCAGATCTAACTCTAGATAAATTTTGTACTCGTAGCATGACTCAACAAATAAGAGTAGAGGAACCTACTTCATAGGTTGACGATCTTTGCCAATAGTTTGATGAACTATCTGTAGATGTAGAGGAAGACAAAAATAGATATGGATGATGAAAGGATTTATATGTCTGCATTGGATGAGAATGAACCCATAATAGTTTAAGATGCACTTAGTTAGCCTTAGTGGAAGGCTGATATCGATGCTGAACATACATATCTCATGAAAAATAACACATGAAGGCTAGTTGAATTTCCTTTAGGAAAGAAACCCATTGGTTGCAAATTGATGTTCAAAGTAAAGTATAAGGCAAATGGAACTACTGATAAGCGTAAGACCCATCTTGTTGTAAAGGAATATGCTCATAAAGAAGGAATTGATTATGAAAATACTTTTACATACACTACAAGAATGACTACCATTCATGTACTTTGTGTTATGGTAGCTTAGTTCGTGTGGAAGTTACATCAAATGAATGACAAAAGTGCCTTATTGAATGATGACTTGCAAGAAGAAGTGTATATGACCCAACCATAATAATTTATGGTTGAAATCCAAAAGCAAAAAAAATTCAAATCGGTTAAATCCTTGTATTGGTTAAAACAAGCTTGACGAGCTTGGTACATCAAAATGGATAGTCACATATTGCAACATGGATTCAAAATAATTCCTTCAGATGCTAATATCTATATCAACAACAATGATTCTAACATAGTAATTTTAGTACTCTATGCGGATGATCTGATCATCACTTGCAGTTCAAAGAAAATGTAGATGTAGTGAAAGATGACTTGAAACAATCATTTGAGATGACAAATCTAGGAATTTTTCACTATTGTCTTAGTTTAGAAGTGAATCAAAAAATAATCATATCAGAGTGACACAAAATAAGTATGATAAGACATTGATTGAAAAATATTGCATTACTGATTGCAAGCTGAAAGAAACTCCAATGGAACCAGGGCTTTAGTTATCATGATATGATACTTCTCCATAGGTAGATGGTAATTTATATCACAATTTTATTGGGAGTCTCATATATCTGACCAAAACCAAGCCAGATACCATTTTTTCTATGGTTTATCTTTCAAGGTTCAAGTAGGAACCTAAGGCGAGTCATTGGAAAGAAAAAAAATTAGTTATTCACTATGTTCATGTCAGTATAGACTATGGCCTAAAGTACAAGAAGATTGAAAAATTCTTATTACAAGGATACATGAACTCAAACTATGTAGGATCCATTGATGATAAGAAATCAACTTCTATATTCATTTTCTATATTGGATCTAGACCTATCTCTTGGCACAATAATAAGCAACAAGTGGTTTTTTTATCTTCAACAGAGACAGAATATCACATAGAATGTGGAGGTATCTATGAGGTGATATGGTTGAGTCACACTCTTTCAAGTATGGATATTCCAAAGAAAATTCTAATTCATTTATTTTGCAACAACCAAGGTGTCTTGAAGTTTGTTAAGAATCTGGTGTTTCATGAATGTACTAAACACATTGATACTCAATGTAATTTCATTCGATATGAAGTTCTAAGATACAATATACAGCTCCAGTATATTCCCACCAATGAACAGGTTGCAAAAATTTTCACTAAGGAAATTACCTATGTCAAATTTTAATTGTTCCACAACTCTCTTTATATTTCAAAATAATTTAGTAAGGGGGGATGTTAGCATGGATAACATATTTCATATAATTCATATGTTATTTATGTTATTACATTATAGTTAGCACCTAATATACATATGTGCTTTGGATAGTTGCATTAGTTGGGGTTGTTATTGATTAGTTGTACAAATTGCCCAATTCATTGACAACATTGAAGACCATGTATATATTATCATGCAATTATCAATACAATGTTGTTGGTTACAATACTTGGGTAAAAATACTAAAGATTACTAGAACCCTATAGTCATTTTTATTTCCAAAGACCTCGTAAGTTGCAAGGAGGTAATAGTTATATTGGTTGTTATTATTACATTTTAATCGATGAGGCTTAAGTGTATTCGTAAAATCAAGAAGGCTTTTGAGGAGGGTTCATAAGTAAGGAGCTTGAACCTTAATTCCCAAATTCGAGGTGAGAAAATCATTCAGAACATAAGAAAGTGATGGCACCTGGAACAGGAAGGATATAGTGGCCATGTGTATTATCATGTGGAGTGATAATATTCTTAATAAACCCATTTTGGATGTGGAGTAATTAAGCACTAAGTACTATGTCATCTCATCACAAAGATACGATAACCAAAATTTATGATATTAAACCAAAAAATACCTACATACAATGACTTATGTATGGTGAGGGAATTGGTGTTCCCTTTTGATGGACTAAAAGGGATAATCCCTATGCTATGGTTAAATGGCCTTATACTTGGAGAGAGTATAAGGAATGTGAGGAAACCACTAAAGGCATCTATTCTAACTATGGATGTTTAGAAAAGTGAAACCTATAATGTATGGGATGTTGGCCTATCATATCCACTTGAGAGTCATATGCAATGATAGAATATAAAAAATGGTAATGCTTTGTTAATGTTGAAAAATATTTTTGAGAATATATTTATGAACCTTACTTGAGAACCTTACTTGTTCATTTAAAAAAACTACTCTCTCTCAATATGGACTAATATGGGTTATTACACAAATTGTAGGCCCTCTTTATTTGCACTTTTGTTTATTCCTTATTTCCTACTTAGATTGGTGCAGATCATGTTACACAAGCAACACCAAAAAAATGATACATAGGTTTTTTTTCCTTTGAACAAGTCAGAGAATCAAAAATTTCCTTAATTTCATGTAAAAAGTAAGGATACAAGAGAAATACCCCTTTACAATTTTGAAAATTCCCTCAAATACCATGTTTTCCCTTTTTCCCACCTAAAACCATTAAAATTCAAATTTGAATTTTGGGGGCAACTTGTCGAGGTCATAACTTCGCACTCGTTGACCCGATTGACTATTACAGCATGTTTTCGAAAATAGCATGAAACAAGCTAAGTGAGGTGATCCTTGGATCTTTGCACCAAGTCTCGCTTCTAGCCAAAAATCCTCAAATTCGACCTCTAAGACCTTCAAAAATCTCCTGCAAGTTAAACTAGTTTTACTAGTTTTACAAAATTAAAAAAATTACAATTTTTTTTTGGGTGATGCAAGATCACTCTTACACCACTAGATGCTCCTAAATCAGACACCCAGGGTAATTTTGAGAAGTGACCTTCACTTCTCTATTTTTGGAAGAAAACCAAGGCATTCAAACTTAGCCTTTGACAACCAAGATGAATCTTCAACAGGTCTGCCTTTCCACTTAACTAGATATTCTACATATTGCCTGTTTCTAGTACTTTTTCCAATGTGTGTATCCAGGATATCTTCTATCTCTTTCGTATCTGGAGTAGATTCTAGAATATTACACAATTCTGCTATCGGTCCCTCACCATTTTCTCCTTCATGGTATTCTACCAAATCTGAAATGTTAAAAATAGATGATATGTTAAGCCCACTTGGCAATTCCACTTCATATGCATTTCCTAAATCCCATTTTTCTATGATTTTGCATGGTCCAAACTTCTTCATCTTCAGGTTGTTATAGGTTTTAGAAGGAAACCTTTATTTTCTCATATGGACCATAACTTCATCTCCCACTTCAAATTCCTTAAACCGTCGCTTCTGGTTTGCCCTTGTCTTATATTGAGTATTCATCTTAGTAATATGCTTCTTCACTTCTTCATGCAAGCTCTTCAGATGCTTTGCGAAGTCCTCAGCCTTAGCACTGCACTTTTTCCCTGTATCCATCTTCCTCAACTCAAAAGCATTTCATGGACTACTCCCATATATCATTTGAAATGGAGATTTATTAGTACTCCTGTTGACAAAATTATTGTATGCAAATTCCACCTGTGGCAAAACCAAATCCCATCCCTTGGGCTTATCTCCTATCAAGAATCTCAATAGATTAACCAAACTTCTATTCACCACCTTTGTTTGTCCATCAGTCTGTGGGTGGTATGTAGAACTGAATTTCAAATATGTCTTCAATTTCTTCCACAAGGTTCTCCAGAAATACCCAACAAACTTGGTATCTCTATCAAAAACTATACTTTTTGGTAGACCATGAAGTCGTACCACCTCTTTGAAAAATAAACCTGCAACATGAACTGCATCATTAGTTTTCTGGTCAGGAATAAAATGTGCCATCTTTGAAAACTTGTCAACCACCACAAATATGGAGTCATTTCCCCTATGTGTCCTTGGTAGGCCAAGAACAAAATCAATGCTAATTTCCTCCCATGGTCTCTCTGGTATAGGTAATGGCTGATATAATCCAGTGTTTTGTCTCACACCCTTCGCCATATGGCATACTCTATAACTTTGCACAAATCTCTTCACATCTTGTTGCAACTATGGCCAATAGTAGTTCTCACTAACAAGGGCAATGGTCTTATCCCGACCAAAGTGTCCAACCAACCCTCCATTGTGTTTCTCCTTGAATAGATTCTCCCTCATTGAACTCCTTGGAATGCATAATTGATTTCCTCTAAACAACATTCCATCTTGGATCATAAAATCCAACCACTTAGTCCTGTCCAAAGTAACAGGTGCCAAGCAATCCCTCCAAGCCTCTTCAAAATCAAGATCTTTAGGGTGCAAACCCTTGTTCATCAAACCCTACAACTTCCACCTTCATTTATATAAACAAACATTACCTTCTACTTAAGGCATCTGCAACTCTGTTTGACTTTCCGCTCCTGTGCTTCAATACAAAGGTATAACTCTATAGAAACTCAACCCACTTCAAGTGCCTCTGATTTAGCTTCCCTTGGCTATTAATATACTATAAGGCCTGATGATCAGTATATAGAACAAACTCTTGTGGCAACAAATAATGCCTCCACTTCTTTAAAGCCTGAACTATAGCATAAAACTCTTAATAATAAACTAAATACTTCTTCCTAGAATCATTGAGTTTCTCACTAAAATAAGCAATAGGTTTACCTTCTTGACTCAATACATCTCCTATGGCACTACCACTAGCATCACAATCTACCTGAAATACCTTATTAAAATCTGGAAGTGCCAAAACTAGTTGCTCTACGACCTTCTTCAACATATCAAAGCTCTTATCTGCTCCTAAGGTCCAATTAAATTCTTTCTTATCTCCTCTCATTGTTTCTGTAAGGGGTGCACAAACATTGCTGAAATTTCTAATGAATTTTCTATAAAAACTTGCTAGACCATGAAATGATCTTACCTCAGTTATGCTTCTTGGAGTAGGCCATTCAATGATAGCCCTCACATTTTCTGGGTCCATTTTTAGACCTTCGACTGAGATGAAAAATACCAGGTACACTAACTCCTTCATAAAACTACACTTCTTCAAATTAATCAACAACTTCTCCTCCCTCAACTTCTCAAAAACCCTTCTGATATGCATCAGGTGCTCTTCTAGGGTCCTGCTAAATATTAAAATGTCATCAAAATAGACAATGAAATTTTTTTCTAAAAAATCCTTCAATACCTCATTCATTATCCGTATGAATGTGCTTGGCGCATTGGTTAGCCCAAATTGCATGACCAACCACTCATACAAACCCGCTCTGGTCTTGAAGGCTATATTCCACTCATCTCCTAATTGAAGTACTTGTGAAGTACTTGGCTCCACTCAAAAAGTCCATAATATCATCCATCCTTGGTAATGGAAATCTGTATTTTATGGTGATCTTGTTAATAGCTCGAGAGTCTGTACACATTCTCCACTCTCCATATTTCTTTGGTGCTAGTACTGTAGGTACTGTACATGGACTCAAGCTCTCCCGAATCAGTCCCTTTTTCAACAACTCTTGTACTTGCCTGTTTAGCTCCTCACTTTCTACAAGAGTCATTCTATGGGCTGCCTTATTGGGTAAACTAGATCTTAGTACCAAATATATATGGTGACTAATATTTCTCATTGGTGGTAAACCCTCAGGCACATTATCTGATATAATATCTGGAAACTCTTCTAAAAAACCTAAGACTTCTACTAGGGTATCTTTACATTCTTCTTCCCTAACTTTAGGAATTAATGCATAGCACATATGCTCATGATTCAACCCATCCAAAAGCCTTCTCCCTTAAACTAAATAGATTATAGCACTACTACATACCTTTTCGTCCACCTCCTTCAGGGGCTTCAGCTTATGGTGCACTTCATTATTTTTTGAGTAAGTGTTGGCATGACCATCATGCATTGCACATCGATCAAACTGCTATGGCCTTCCCAACAACAAATGGCAAGCATCCATAGACAAGATGTCACACAGGACCTCATCATGGTAATTCCCAATATTAAATTTTACCAAGAATTGCTCACTGACCAAATCCCTATGGTCCTTCTATAACCATGCAATCTGATATGGATGGGTGTCTCTTCCTCTCTAATTGTAATTTTGTAACCATTCCTTCTGAAACTAGGTTATCTGTGCTACCATTGTCTATGATAATATTACAAATCTTACTTGCACATTTACACCTTGTGCAAAATTAAATCTTCCTCTGATCTGGGTCTCTCTCCTTATTTAACAAGGCTCTCCTTATGATTAGCACTTCTCCTCTTTCTACTTCTTCAGAGTTCTTAGATTCAGCAACTTCATCAATAATAATAGCTCGAGCATTACCTTCAGGCATCCTATTTGTCCTCTCTTGGTGCTATGGACACTCGTATGCTCGATGTCCTTCTTCACCATAGTGGAAATAGGTTCCACGAAATCCTCCTCTTCCAAACCCTCGTACAAACCTTCATCTTCCTATATGGTAACCATTGTTCTGATCACAGGGGCGGTAAGAATTATATCTCTTTTGGTCCTGACTACTGCTAGTTTCTCCATTCTTCTTATAATCTTCATTTCATTTTCCATTTGTTCTTCCACCAGTTCTTCCACCATGACCTATTTCTATTTGCTTGCTCTCAAACATTCTGTTCAGCTTCTCTTCAACCCTCAGGGCAAACTAGTAAGCATCCTCTATTGTGGTCATCCTGACCAGACTTAACTCCTATTGAATACTTGCTTGTAACCCATAAATGTAACGGGCTACCTTCTCCTTGTTGGCCTCTGAATGGCCTGTTCTGATTACAATTTTATAAAACTCCTCTGTGTATTCTTTGATAGAATTACTTGATTGCCTCAAACCTTACATTTTCTTTAGCAGATCCAACTCGTAGTCACCTAGAATGAACTACCTCTTCAACTTCTCCAACATCCGCTCCCATTTTTTTATCCTTTCTTTTCCTCTTTTATTTTTGTCTAGCTACACTCCCTTCCACCATATTTTGGCATGACCCTTCAACTTGGTCTTAACAAACTTGACCCTATCAGGATCTTCAACCTCCTCATACTCAAAGTATTCTTCCAAATCATTGATCCAGTCAATCAACTCCTTTGGATCAAGATTTACATAATACGTAGAAACCTCCATATTCATTCTCTTTCCAATCTGAGATATGGCTTTGTATAACCTGGCTTGTGCAAGATCTACTGCCTCTTCTTCTTCCTCAAACTGGTCCTCTTCTTCTTCAACTTCATCTTCACTACATTTTTCTCTCCTTGGCTCAAACCCTCCATGCAGCTCCTCTTGCAGAGCCTGAACTTGCCTTTGCAAAGCTCTGAAATCTTCCTTTGGCACCATATTTCTCCCACCACCATGGTTTCTTCATGTAGGAATTCTACTCACTTCTCTTACAAACCTTAACCATATATCTTGGTGTAAATTACTTCACGTTCGGCGATCTGTTTACACACTTAGAAACTCCTACTCTGATACCACTTGGTGTAGATCATGTTACACAAGCAACACCAAACAAATGATACACAGGTATTTTTCCTTTGAACAAGTCAGCGAATCAAACCTCTCCTTAATTTCATGCCAAAAATAAGAATACAAGAGAAAGACCCCTTTACAATTTCAAAAATTCCCCCAAATACCCTGTTTTCCCCTTTTCCCACCTAAAACCATTAAAATTCAAATTTGAATTTTGGGGGCAACTTGTCGAGGTCATAACTTCGCACTCGTTGAACCGATTGACTATTACAACATGTTTTTAAAAATGACATGAAATGAGCTAAGCGGGTCAAACCTTGGCTCCTCGCGCTAGGCTCACATCTAGCCAAAAATCCTCAAATTCGACCTCTAAGACCTTCAAAAATCTCCTACAAGTTAAACTAATTTTACTAGTTTTACAAAATTAAAAAAATTACAATTTTTTTTGGGTGATGCAAGATCACTCTTACACCACTAGATGCTCCTACATCATAGATAAACTTGGTTTGGTAACAACAAAATATCATTATCATAAGGTATTAGGGGATGGGGTTTTAAGGTGTATTAATTCTATCGAATGCTTCATAGTCATTGTGAACCCTCTACCTCTATCTTCAACCTTGTCTCCTCTTCCATATCAACATCAAAGGGCTTAGATTGGGCATGAGAAAACTTGGCTATGGTGGACTATGTTGGGTGTTTAACCTCTCTGGTTGATTTAGGAGGATCATTCAGATTTAACATTGATCAAGTAACATGCTCTTTCACCCATCGATGGATGTAAAAATAATATTTCTCCTAAAAAAAAAACCTTGTCTTTAAATGAGGTCCACTTGGTTGGTTGGGACCTTGTTGATCTCTTAGCCAAAACTTCAATGAATAAAAAAAATGGAGGGGCTTGTCATTAGATAGTGATGGTTAGATCTCACACATTCTCTTAGTAGTAACTCATATTTAGAGTCAAATATTATTTTATAATAAACTAGATAAACATAATGTCTATTGGAGGTATTACATTATTTAGTCATTTTATATATATTTAGATTATGGTGTGAGTTTGATTTTAGAAATTAAGTGTAAGTTATTAGGTATGAGCATGTGTTAGGTATTTAAGTGTGTGAGGTGTCTAGTTAGGAAGTGAAGAGTTTTGAGTAATGTGTCAAGTTTAGAAGTAGGAAGTTATATGCAATAATAAGATACATTGTATTTATGTAATATGTGGGACTTATTATGAAATAAAGGATTATAATTTTGAGAACAACAAAGTCCAAGAGTCATGTAATGTGAAAAATCACATGTATCTTTATATGAGAGACAAAGCCATATAATATGTAATTTGAATAAACTTTGTTGTATGAATTTCTTGAGCTTTTTATCAATAAATATTTTAGTGATTGATGTTCATTTGTTATTAATATTGTAATTATTTAACCTATTAAAATAATATTTTTTGCTAGCAATTTTAGGGGCTTAAAACATTCTTGGATGATTAAAAGCTCCTTGCTTTAATACCAAACATGGCAAAGTAAAACAATTTCATTAATAGGCATTGAAGCCTATTTATTACATGTCTTATAATTAAAAAATAAAAGATAAAAACTTTCAAAAGATGAGAAAATATTAAAATTATTACCCCTAAAAATAGATAACCTAATCATATAAATATAAATAACTTAAAATAATATAATAAAATATTATCTAACATTATGTCCCACCAACTTCCTCTTTAACAACCAACCAAATGTTGCACTTACTTTTTCAAATTAATCAAAATTTAGTATACATCCTCTAGAGGTAGTGAAGGCAAACCACCTCTTTACTTTCTTCACCACCGCATTGGATTAAGTTTGTTTTCATTTTCCTTTCGTGATGCCACCCCTCCCAATTTCTCAAAATAGATGGCAATAGATAGAGCGGATGAGGCAAATAACTCAAATCTTAACTACTTGTTAGTTGGTGCATTGACTTGTCCTTGGATGCTATCGATATAACAAAAGCATTTTTCAAGAATTAAATAAATTCTAATTAATTAAATATTATTTTATTTTTTATAATAATTAATAAATATTAAAAATGCAAGTAATATATGTTCTTGATAATAATAAAATGTATAAATGATATTTTTTTTATGGAATGTATAATTGATAGATAATTTATTCTGGATAATTTATTAAAAATGTAGCTGAACAAGGATAGCATAGTGGTTAGGGAATTTACCTCTGTTTGGAGAGGTCCAAGGTTTAAACCACAACACACCTAAATGGGTATAGGATGGATTCTAGTGACTGAGTGTTTATTAGTTGGCTACCCTATTTCAATACACTTGAGGGTCTCGTTGAAATCATCTAACCCAATTGGCTAGGGTTTATAGTGGCAACACCTAATGGTGTTATCGATTCCCCTATGTATTAAAAAATATATTAAAAATGTAAAGAATAATTGTTCTTTATTATATATATATATAACCAAATTAATAACAAGTTCCAATATCTAGGACCAAATATGAATCTCAATATTAAAGCATACAAATTTGTAATCAATATAAATAAATATAACATTCATGAAATAACAACATTTCAATATGGAAAATCACAATAATATTAATCAAATATACAAGACTTATATTCAAACTTCATTACAATAATTCTTGATCATACAATACATAGAGCTTTGTCTCCATAGTATAACCTTACAAAGGGTATTCTAATACTTTGACTATAGGTCTAACGTGTAGACCAATTGGTTCAACCAAACCCCGTAAGGGGGGCGGAGGCCCAAGGTTCAAATATTGGACCTCGTCGAAATGAACACTTGTCCCTTTCCTGGTGCTCTTAGCAGTGTAAAAGGTTTAAAATTATTGTGACATGGTGGTTATAGGGGAAGAATTTGCTAAGATCTATGTGGTGGCTTCTGCGGTGGATAACACATAATACTATGGCAGTCATAAAAGTTGGACAACCTACCCAAATTCATGGCAACCTACGATTCCACCATGAAAGTTCAAAAAAAAAAAATTGACTATTGCTCTCCTCATATATTGGGGAGTCCATCCTTTTCTATTTTTCACATATGACAAACCTCTTATGTTTCTTCACTTTACATCTTAACACATATTATGTTTATCTTTACTTGTATACTTGACACATACACACTCGAATCTTGACTTACTTATATAACACATTGTACACTATCACGTATTACACACTTGTACACTTTTATACATGACACTTGGACTCATCTTAAACATTGACACATAATTTAGGAGAAATGTAAATCACACACCCTAATCTAATAACTCACACTCTAATATAAAATTTACAATCAAACACTGGTACCATGGGGGTCCTTTTACATCATACCAAATAATGTAATATTCTCCAATATCCCCTTGTATTACATTATTTGGTTTAAAAAATTTAGTCTTCAATATTTGATTCTTGCTTTTGTCCTTCGCTTTGTTCTTCTTTGTCTTCAACTTCCTTTGATTTGTTCTTCATTATTTGGTTCTTTGCTTTCTTTTTCTTCTTGTTTTATTTGTTTTCTACTTCTTCTTGGTCTTGTTAATGGTTTGTTTCCTAATATTAATTCTAAATTTTGAATTAGTAAATCATCACAATAGTATATTTTATGAATATTGGAATTTAATGATTCCACATTGAAATCAACATATGTTGAGTTCAAATCTATTATATCATAGCTGAAACCTTTCATTTTATTTTTTCCTTCTTGTCTTTTTTCTTGATAAATCTCAAAAGTGAGTAATGCAATGTATATCACTATGCCTACTTCAATATGTAATATAACAACATTTTATAAATTCCACCATGCTCCAAAAATATTTTCATGAAGATAATTGAATAACATTGTGAATTTTTCATCTTTGGAATTTTTAAGAATTAATGATATTTTTTTTTTCAAGTCATCTGACATATATCTTTTTTCTCATTAAAATTATTCATCATATTTTTAGTATGGGATTTTAGTTTTTTCAATAGTTATTCACAATCTTCTAAAAATGCATTTCTAATCATTTCTTCCATATTGGTTTGTGCAAAAATAATTCCTTAATTTTTTTGATGTTGAAATCCTTATTTCTCCCAAATTTAATCAAATATCAATCTTCAAATTTCTTCAACCAATTTCAAATCTTCAATTTTAATCAAGCAATCACTTTATCAACTTCAATCCTTTCAATCAATCACATTCAGATTATACAAATTAATTCCTTTGAAGTATAATTTCTTATTTCTCTAAAATTTAATTTCAATTTATCCT
>JAQPPZ010000173.1:0-26368 GCA_028583015.1 Wollemia nobilis
ACCTAAAAGTAGCCTTCCTATGAATCTGCAGAAGATATTCGAGCAAGTTGCTCGATTATTTACATGCACCAGGAAGTATACCCATTTGTACACTAACCATGTGCAGTTTCTGAATCACCTAGTGCATGGAAGGAAGTTGAACGTACCCTTCTACCTAGAAAATGCCTTGAAGAAAGAAACAACTAGGTACCAGAAGGGAGCACCATCTGCATTGGCCCACCATGGGTTGATATCAGCATTTTTATGCCATGTAGAAGTGTAGAGGCAAAACCCCAATGCAGAGGGAGATGGTGGCCAAGAAAGGCAACATGATGCTATTGCTGAAATAAGGCAAGAAGAGGGAAGCCCTATGGAGGAGATGGCAAGTATCAAGCAATTGGCATTTCTCAATTTCATGGAAGAAAGAGGGCATTCACCAGTGCCTGAATGCACATAGGAAAGAGGGCATTCCCTAGTGCCCGAGTATGAAGAGGAAGGAGTGTCGCTTATTAGCAATGAGGCTGAGTTTCGGCCACCAGAACTAGTCCCCAAGAGGAAATACCTATGGTGACTCCTCCTCTTGGAAAAATAATAAGAGAATGACCTAAAAGTTGACATGGCAGCCCAAAAACTTTGGGAATTGACAAACTAGAGCCCACAAGATGCAGGGACTTTTGGGAGCAATGATCAAGTCGATGTAGCCTTGGAGGAAGCATTGGAGTGGCAGACCAATTGCTGGATGGCCCAGCAAATTTTGGAGGATTACTAGAATGAGCATAGAGGGGAATTAGAATAATAAAAAAGACAAATCACCCAGCTCGAGCAACTAGTCTAGCAATTGCAGGAGGAGAACCAGCAACTCCAAGATAGGGGGATAGAAAGAAGAGACACATCGACCCAAATTGACTGGGCAAGAGAGGTCCCAACGAATTCTCCCACATCTACAGAATGAGTATTCTCTTCAAGAGAATTTCAATCGAACGCCCAACAGAGTAGCTCGAAGGCATGGGAGAATTCCTCTATTTTTAGGAGTGAAGAGGAAAGAAGTTCCACAACACCCCCTATCATTGACCTGAGTGATACAGAGCAGTAGATAGGACCGAGGGATAAGGAAGAACTCCCTGGATGTAACGAAGAAATAGAAGAACCTGAGGGGTCGACATAGGATAGATAGGGGGTGAAGAAGCACCCCTAGGTACGATATCACAGGTCCCCTAGAGTGAAGAAAATGCTCAAGGGATCGTAGAGCAAGCCCCTCGAAGTGAGAAAATGTCTGCCAGGGATAAAGGGAAAACCCCTGTTCGAGCCACCATGTTTTTTTCAAAGGCCAAAGGAAAAGAGCCCAGGACAGCTCGAAAGAAGGTGAAGGTGACCTTTGCCAAGCCAAAAGAAGATGAGTGGGATATGTAGCCATTCACAGAGAGGCAAAAATAGTTCGAATGGCTACTCAAAGAGATGAAATTGGCTAAGGAGATTAGGAAGGCAACCTCAAGGATGCATGGGGACGTTGGTATCTATGTCAATCCAAAAAAGGACAGCCTATTTTGGGTGATTTATGAGTCATCCCAAGGATAGCCCTCCAATATAAGAAGGTATTTTGAATGACGGGGGGTATATGGCCCCGAATTGGAAGTCGCTACCATTGCAAAGGAGAATGTAGGGCTTACTCCTGAAGTAGCTCGATTGTACAAAGCCCAAGTAGTTCATCTTAAGAGGGATAATTCAAATATCCCTCTTATAGCGATCAGACCTCTGGACGCTGACCTATGGTAAGCTGAAGAAGCTACATTTTAGGTAGTAGAGACAATGCTAGCTAGATCACCTCTTATAATAGCTAGGACAAGGAAAGCAAAGCCGATAGTAGCACCTACAACCCCATGTATAAAAAGAGGAGCCACACCTCCAGATGCCAGTGCGCAAAAGAGGTAGACACAGGCCATAGGTACAGTTGGATCCACCAAGAAAATATAATGATGAGGGGTCAATAGGGCTACCTATAGTTTTGATGCCATGAGGGCGTGGCATATGTTAAGCATGAGGGGATGATGAGCATCAGAAATGATCATATTTTGTATACGTTTTCTTGATTATTATGTGGCTGTATAATAAGGATTGCATATGTTTATGAATTATTATATAATTATTTGATGAAATTATGTGTGTTATCTAATTCATGTGTTTTTAGTGTGTTTTTTTGGAATTGTAGTTGATTTAGTTATATTTGGATCATTTGAGGTCTTTTCATGGACCTGGCACTTTGTTTCTTTTGGAATCAACATAGAGAAGGTAGGCGCCTTCCTCTTCCAGGAAGGTGCCAAGCGTAAGCAGGTACCTTCCTCTTCCAAGAAGGTTCCAAGGAAATACAAGTGACTTCCTCTCCCAGGAAGGCACCAATAGAAATCCAACACCTTCCTCTTCCAGGAAGGCACCAAAGGAAAATAAACACCTTCCTCTCATAAGGAAGGCACCACTAGAAGGCAAGCACCTTCCTCTCATAAGGAAGGCATCGACAAGAAGGTGCCACTAGAAGGTAAGCACCTTCATCTCATAGGAATATGCCAATGGCAGTAAGGTGCCTTCCACATAGAGAAGGCATCGAACATACTTAGGCACCTTCCTCATAGGGAAGGCACCCATGTTCTTTACTCGTTGACTAGACAAGCGTGACATGGACAATAGAGACTGGTGCAGTTCCAACTCTACGTCATGTAGAGTTAAATTGGGGATCGCACTGGCATATGATAACATCCTACCAATGCCAGGTGAAGCACAAAAAAATCAGTAAACATGCCACCATTAGAAATGAATGCCAATTTTAGCAGACATCAATCACATTTACCAGACTATCTTAGTTTAGTCTAGAACGAATTGACTATTATAACTTGTTTTTAACAAAAGGTCTATGGGTGTGCTATATAAACACACATAGACCTCTCTGATGATATATAGAATATTTTGATAGTAAATGTAGAGAGATATACAGAAGAAGCATTGTAATACTTTGATAATTATAATACAGTTCTAAGAGTTTCTAAGTGCGTGTTTAGCTAGGAGGAAGCTGCTAGAGCCTGGGCCCACTCCAAGCCAGTATTTATTCCCCTATTTTTCCTATGTTTTCTATATTAGTTTACCACTTTTATAAAATTATTTATCGCATTGTTATTTCTAGTATTGCAATAGGTTTATTTCCAAGAATGCGTGAATATTTCCTTTATGTAGATTTAATTGTTTTTACGTAAATTATTGAGGAGTGTATGAATGATTGACGACCATTGAAACACCCCCCAATAGTAGAACTAGCGGACTCATCTCAAGTGGTATTGTAAGAAATCTTGTTCAAGACCCTTTGCAAGTTTAGGAAGCTCCCTAGGTTGATAAATTAAATGCATGGGCATGTGACAAAAGTAGAAAAGAAGTTAACCTTGTTTGGCCCGCAATAATCCCCACTAACTTTAAGGTAATTATTACCCAGTTCCTTGGCTTTCCTTAGCCCTAGCAATAAAGCTTCATACTCTACAACATTATTTGTACAAGAAAATTCTAACCTGTATGGTATGCCAGGATAGTTGCCATTAATATTTGTAACCAATACTCTAGCTCCTACTTTTGCTTTAGATTTTTCCCCATAAAAGGTCATAGTCCATAACTTAGAAGTCAAAATTCTATCAATTTTTGCATCTACTTTAGCCTTCAATTTTAGATCCATATTTTGAGCATTAGGTACTTCCAAAAAGAAAGGAGAATGACAAACAGAGTTAACCCCCATGTCTTTTTCCTCAATAAAATTCATGAAATTAACCATATTATCATTAGGATCTCTAAATTCAACTGAATACCTATTGAAGGGTTCTCTTTCCAATATCACTTTTTCCTTACCCTACATTGGAATAGTGGTATACGACCAATCCAACTAAATAGTACCACCTAGTTGCACTACCCAATGCATAAAGAGTAATATGGAAAATAAAGGGTCCACATATACAACTAAAACATACATCACCATTCCTTTCTTAGGATATTGTTCAATATGGACAATAAGTCTAGTGATAATACCTACATAAGGTACTCTTCTATTATCTATAATAGAAATAGGAGGGTGCTCTTTTTGATAAATCAAGCCTAACTAATCAGCTACTTTTTTTGACATTACATTCATGGAAAAATCACTATCAAGCATGTAGTTATGAATAACATATTGGTCTCCATATCTTTATGTATACCTTAGCGAGATATAAAATGACTTAATTGAATATGGGGCTTTGACTGCATTATTTACAAGGCCTATGGTATTTTGAGGTTGTCCTCCTAATTGAGCAGTTAATTTAAAGGCTCTACATACCTGATACTGATACTTTGAAATAGTCATAAATTTTCCAAAAGTGATGTTGACGTTCTATTTGGTAAGCCCTAAACCCAGATCAAACTAATATTTCTTATCAGCAATTCCATTTCTAGTTTTCTGGTTAGCCAAGTCATTTTGTTGCTTTTGGATAATCTCCTCTACATCAGGCTCTTCAGGAATCATTTACAACTTCATATTATTTACCTTTATATGTTAAATTACTCCTACAACTTTCTCCTTTTATGCAAGCCCTTCATCAAATTTTTCCTCCACTATTCTATTCCTAAGATTGATAGCATGTATTCTTTCTAAAGACTCAACCTCTTTTGTTGTAGGTACAAGCTTTGCTTACTTTATTCTATTAAATATAGTATTAGCAGGCTCACTTGATGTTGATGCCTCTCCAAAGACAAATTATCTTTGCTCAAGATTATTGGCACATATTTCCATGTCCTTTTCAAATTACTATTCTTTGCTTTCATCCTCATAAGTCCAATAAGCATTAATTCTAATATCTTCATCTTCAAATTCAACATTTAAATCAACATTAGAATGCATGCTTAGATAAATATCACAATCAATATGGTTATGTGGTGCATCACATGCATATCAATAAAAGGGATGATCTAATTCTATATTATTTTATGGCATGGGATTTGTAATAGAATCTAGATCTCTCTGTACTTATTTCTTTTTTTAATTCCCATTATAATTCTTGTTGCTCTCTTCATTTCCATTGTTATTCTAGTTTCTATTAAAATTCCTTCTAAAAGGAGGCCTTTTATCTTCCTGTTATCTATTATTATTCTATGTTTTTTTTGCATTGTTTTCCTTACCTTTTTCAAGTCTAGCCAACCTATTATTCAAATTAGTAAACATCTCTCAACTAATTAGCCATTTTTTCATAGGATCCTGATCTATTTTTTAGGTTGATTGGGCTCTAAAGAGTATTCTTTCATCTTACCACTATCAATCATATGTCTCTCTATTTCAATAGCCATTTCCATAAATATATCAATGATAACTATTTCTTGTTGTCTCATCTCATAACTAAAATCTCTAGGGAAAACATTTTTGTAGAAGTAAATGGACTGATCATCATTTGGCCTTAATGCTAGTGGAATCTTATCTCTAGTCTTAAAGAATATTCTATTGAAATCTTCCACTGATTCATTTTATTTATTTTCATGGTACCCAATTATGTCAACAAGGATTATTCATTCTTCCTCTATTCATATTTCCTAAGGAAAGTGTGGTCTAGCTCTTGAAAATAATTGATAGTACCAGCTCCAAGGCCGTTGAACCATTCTCGAGCATCCTTATCTAAATTTTGAAAGAAAAATCTAAGTACAACATCTTCATCATCCACCTCAAGACTATCCATGGCATACATAAAATCCCTAACATGATCTTCATCGGTGAAAACATTACTCCCTTGAAATTTAGGCAAGTACTTATGCTCTTACCAAGGATATGGTTTAGATTTGTAGGTAAAACAAAGGCTTTATATCTATTGGTCCTCCACTTATTAGCATTAGAATTGGTATTTTGATTGAAATTTTGATTTTAATTGATATTTTTATTTGCATTAGGAGCTATCATACTCACTATAGGTTGATTCACTATAGATACTTGGTTTATAGTAGGAGAAGAATCGTTGAAACCAAGATTCGGGCTAGAAACAAAATAGTATGAATTGGAATTGAATATTTTTTGTGAGACTTGAAGAATTCCTCAGTATTTGGCACTCCAGAAAGCACTTCTTTACCACTTATTGAAATGTACAAAAGCTGCTATTTTCTCAAACATAAATAAAAAGTAAATGCACATGTCCAAAAAATTATTCTTTATTCATTTGAAATGGAATTCATAGGTTACAATAAGTGTTATAAGGAATCCTTCTCATAATGAATATCAAATAGAATGATATCTGCTCTTGGGTACCTCGATGTAGGTGGGATTCTTACATATGTGGTCCACTACTATTATTGATGTTTATTTTTTGTCACCTATTTTATGAATTAAAAAATAGGGTTAGAGTGTTTGGGGGATTGCCTTAGTCAGGCCCCGTATTGATGAAAGAGGATGAGAATAGAAAATAAAACTATACTAAAATGCATAAAAAATAATGGAAAACATCATAAAAATATGAAAGGATGCTTACCTAACAAATTTGGAGTGATTTGAGACCTCTGGAATCAATTTGTAGGTCAAGGGGTGAATTGGTGCCAGATTCGTAGTTTGAGGGGTGAATTTAGTTATAAGCACTTTCTAACATAAATTATTGCATGGATGGGCTTCTCAGGTGCTGTAATATTGCTGGTATAGATCATATGTCCTTTCTTGCATGTCTGGTTGTATTTTGATAGAGTTTCTATACTTTGGCTAAAAGGGGAGAGAGAGGTAGAATGAGGGATTAGGTCCACTATTTATAGATAAACCTAAGGTGTAGGGGGTGTGGTAGGAGAACTAAACCCTAAGATCATGTTCCATGGTGATTAGGTTAGGGTTTGTGAGGTGTCATCCCCAAATTCCCTAAGAAAATATCTCATCCTCACACATGTATAAGGAGAGATTAGGGTTATGTTAGAGTTTCCTAAGAATATCCTAACCAAATTTATGCACACACATGTGGGAGGGAATAATTAGGACTAATTAGAACTTAGGAACCTAATTAACCTGCTTTAAAATTGGAATTTGAATTAAATTTAATTAAGGCTTCTTGGGAACTAATAGTCCCGTGGGGTCCTAATGAAGTCTAGGAAGGGCTTAAGTGGTCTTAGGTGATTTATGAGTGATCCTTTGATAGATGTAAGGTGTTTATGGCATGGATTGAGTAGTTTGATAGGGTTTTTTACCTATAAACTAGTGAAATGGTCTATGTAAGTCTATGATATGCTATGCTAATCTAGAGTGATCTATGCTAGTCTATGCATGTCTATAGTAGTCTACCCATGTCTATTCATATCTACGATAGTCTACATAGGTCTATAGGGATATACAATAGTCTGAACTGATATACAATAGCCTAGAGGTGTCTAGGATAGCCTATGTAAACCTACAAGTATCCAAAAGGATCTACAAGTACATAGAGGTAGCTATGTGCAACTTTTAGGTGTCTACATTTTGCCCCTTTTTGTACTATACTATGTGGCACACAGTTTAATACAAAAATGTGAAGGGATGTGTAGAAGATGAAGGATGGAAAATAATGGGATCCAATCAAAGGTATGTAGCCACTCAAAGCATGACCATACAATATTGATCGATAGCTATGGGGAAGAAGAGAATGGAATCCAACCAAAGGTATGTATCCGCTCGAAGAATGACCATACAACATTGATCAGGGATACAGGAAGAGAAGAGAAGAGAAGAAAGAAAATAAAATGAAAGACAATACCTATAAATGTAAATGGATGATTGTGGATGCAACATGATGGTTTTGCTGAGTCTGTGACATTTCTCAATGTCATACTGGTTGCTTAGGGGTGGTAATTTTTTATTGCTTTGCTTTTACGACCAATGCAGGATGGTCCAAAATATGAATAGAACAAATACCTATTCAAATTTTTGTTGTTGATTGATTGATGAGTGCATGGTGATAAATGTCAAACCATTTGAGCTAGTTAACATTTAGATTATTCAAACGTGTTATTCATTATATATCATGAATGCCAAAGTGAAATCCTTCTCCAAATGTTGTGTTGGGTTAGTCAAATGTGTCATTCATTGTGTATCATGAATGCCAGAGTGACCTTCCAATTATTATGCATAAATATTGTGATCTAACAAATATCTAGTTGGGATTAAGATTATAATCATAACATAATATTCAAAAAAAAAAATTGTAGATAGATATGATATTCATGATTTGTATGTTTGGTTGTTTGGTTGCATATAAAGTTGGATTTTGGATATAAATACCCCCTCAAATGAGGAATCAACAATGAGGTGAATGGAATATGGTAATGTGATGATGAATCGGTTGATAGAAGAAATAAGTATAATGAAATTGATGAAAAATTATATGGATAGGAAGAGTGGTAGGTTTGGTAGATTTTAGAATCAAAATTGGGTCAATTTGGGGCTTCTAGGATCAATTCGCAGACCGAGGGATGAATTGGATCCATGTGCAATGTTTTAGTAGATTGGGAGACCAAGTGATGTCAAAATTAGACAAATTTTATACCATCGAAAATATCTTTTTGAGCTTGATACAATGGTGAAAGTTTTAGAAAATTTGGAGGTGATTTGATAGGTGAAAAGTTAGGCCAAATATGACCCTAATTTTAGAAGTTATGAATGCACAATTTCAAGCCTTGTGAAGGGTGAACATGATGATTTTGTGTGATTTCAATAAAATTGCATGATGAAAAATCATATGGATAGGAAATGGGATATGTTTCCTAGGGTTTGACATCAAATTTGGGTCAATTTGGGGCTTCTAGGCTCAATTCATAGCTAGGAGGTGAATTGAATTTAGATTCGTAGGCTAGTGGGGCAAATTGGGCTAATTCATAGGTCGAGGGGTGAATTGGGTCAAATTCATATGTCAAGGGGTGAATTGGGTCAAATTCACAAGACGAGGGATGAATTTGACCTAATTAGGGTTTTTTTTTGTGTATTTAAGCTTTTTTGGAAGCATTGGGGGATCATTATGACGGTGGTCAACTTGGAGAGTGAAGAGCGAGTGATTATTGGAGATGTGGAGTGCTTGTAGTTGACCTACTCAAGTAGCCAGATGGTGAGAGAATGCACTAGTGCTAGAGCTCAACATGGTGACACACCGGTAAGTGCTATATATCTTATTTATTTTTTAATTTTATTTCTCGAAAAGCATGAAATAGGGGGGAGGTTTTCATGTTATTTTAAAAATTTAGGCAATTTTTTATTAAAATTGGAACACAAAGTGTTAAACGGGCTTAATGGGTACCCAAAAGTGTGATTGGTTTTTAGGTTTGATTATTTTTAGCTATATTTTAACTGGGTGATGGGTAGGGTAGTCTTATAGTTTAACTTTCTATTTTTGGAGTGATGGTGCACTATTTTTGAAATGTGATTGAATTTCATATGTAAAAGTAGGAAATGGGTATTTGATTGTTTGACTATATTTTTTTTTATCCTTGTTTGGCATGTTATCTGAATGTGAGTCGTTAAGATGTAAATTAGAAAACTTTGACTGTTAATTTTTCCACTATAGGTATCCTATTTTTGAAAATCGTTCACACTTACACCGTAGAAGGGCAAAATGGGTATCCAAAAATGTGATTTGTTTTGGTGTGTAATTGTATTTGGTGTGTGTTTGATTTATGTGTCATGGTGTAGATAAGTTTGAGTCTAAAAGTGGTTGTTGGGAGCTCGATATGTACTATTTTTTATTTTTGTTTGAACTTTCACCATGAAGTGGGCAAATGGGTGTTCAAAAATGTGACTATTTTTTTGATGTTATGTGATTTGGTATGTGTACTATTCTGATGGAGTTGTGGTGACTTTAACATCAAACTTCATGCATGTTTGTATACTGTTTTTGAAACTTATCGATACTTTCACAATGAAGTGGTCAAATGGGTGTCCAAAAATGTATTTTATTTTAGTATGTCTGATAGATTGATGTGATTTTGAAATTCGTGCCATAGTGAGTATGTGGATAATTGTAAATTTGGTTGTTGGGAGTCAAATATGTACTATTTTTTGTATCTATTTGAACTGTTACCATGAAATGGCAAAATGGGTATCCAAATATGTGACTATGTTTTTGATTTGTCATGATATATGTATTGTGTATATTGTACTTCTTGATTTGTGTGACAAATTAAAATAATTTAATTTGTGTGTGAACTGTGTTTAAATAAAATTTGAATTTTATTTAATTGGATGATTTTGTATTATATTGATGTAAGTTTTTGTTGTTGTTGTTGTTTGTGTATGAACAGGTGAAAATTATTGAGCCATGTCATCATGTCTATATTATGAAATGTGAATTGGATAAGCTTATGGAAAATGAGGATGATCAGAAGTGGTTGGATGTAGTATGGTTTAGAGGCATGTGGGAATGCAAGAGAATTCATGCCAACAGGGAGTATATATTTGCATTGTGTGAGTGATGGGATGCAGATCGCAACACTTTTCACTTTCTGACGGGTGAGATGACTATCACCCTAGAAGACATATATAGAATATACAAATTATCAATTGAGGGTGTGTCAGTGAGGGTAGCACCAGATAATACTAATGAGGTTGTGATGGAATATTTTTTAGTGATGAGTGGGAGGAGATAGATATAAAGAAGATAGATTATGAGTTGTTATGAAATAATGAGAAGATATCTAAGCGCCAATGTGCAACTATGATGATGATCTCCATATATACTTTACATGACACTTCTAGGGTATTATTTACCTAGAATATGTTGGACATTGTTAGTGATATTGTAGAGCACAACATTGTGTTTACATGGGTTCCTACGTTGTTGGTCCAGGTATATAGGGAATTGCATGATGTGGTGTGTGTTGGGCGAAATGGGTTGAGTTGGACTCCTTTGTTGCAAGTATGGGCATGGGAGCATATATCTATTGAGATACCATCATTGTTGCCTTGTAAGGCACATGTGAAGGGATGGACATATTTACCTTATGCTCTAAAATATAGTACTTATAAGGAGAAAGGTGTTAATAGGCCACATGAGAGTGATCCTTTATTTTGGAGGGTTAAGTTTGGGGAGTTGATGCCTAATGACATTGAGTGGAGGCCTTGGATGGGTGGGGTGACATGGGAGAAATATGGCAAGTAGTTGGGGGCCATTCAATTAGGGAGGTAACTAGTGGGATGCTATACTCAGCAAGCTGAGTTATTTTAGTTTGGTCAAGTCAGGTGATAGTTTGGCTTACCACAGGATATTATAGAGGTACATGTTGTATACTATAGAATACAAGGTGACAGGGGGTAGCCACCTGTAATTTTACCCTATATTGGTGATAAAGACCCACCAATGGTGATCCTATATGTGAATAATATTGGGTCTACACTAGATTTTGATGCTTTATGGGCAATGCAGAGCTACCAGGTGTTGGTGTGGTTGAATTATGGGTACCGCCTGGTGGTAGGGTACCTACAGTAGGGGTTAGGGCAGTGAGAGGCACTTGTGCAAGGTTGAAATATAGACCTAGTAGCGATATAGTGGTATCGATATGATTATCAAGGTAATTATTGGGTCGTGCCTTGAGATAATTTGTAGAGAGAGAGTGGAGGAGGCTCCTATGAGTGGTGGAACATAGCTTTTAGAGGAAAGAGTGGTCATGGAGGATAGAGTGGTTGTGGAGGAGTTATGTAGAGGCATGGATATGGGTGGTTTTGATGACACCTTGGAGATCAATTTTTCTAATAGGATGGAGGAGATTACCATCAAGCATTAGGAGATGCAAGAGGCTGAGGAAGAGGTATTTTTGCTACGCGATCGCATACAACAACTAGAGGGAGAGCTCCATGAGAGAGATATGAATATGGGAAAAGGTGATATATTTGGAGGAGAGGTTGATATCTATAGAGACTACTAGTGATATTACTCAGAGGGCCCTTAAGGATAGGTGTAGCAAAGATGGAGAAATTGAGAATAGGGGCAGAGAGGGATTGATCTACATTGGCCACTCAGGATGCAAATATTACAGAGCTATGAGAGGGGTATGAGGAAGTCTTGGTGGTAGGGGAGGTTCTAGCTGATGTGGCTAATCTGAGATTGGAGTTATAGTAGCTGTAGAGGGGTATTAAATTTTGGAGAGGGCTAATAGTTGTATAGGTAGTAAGGCGATTATCTTGTGAGTACTCTTTGGGGATTAATGAGATCCCACTCCTTGATTATGACCATGTGGTGTAATAATATGGGACACATAAATGTGTATAGACACAGTCTCAATGGAGCCATCAAAGTGTGTGTTCAATTAGTTAGAGGGGCATGAGAGCTAAGACACAGGATGTGGCAATGAGTAGAGATGTGGTTTCCAGATCAAGATCGATGTTATCTCCTATAGGGTCTTAGATATTAGGAGGGAGGGTGGAGTCGAGTATATCTACAATAGCACATGGGATAGCATCAGGGAGGGCAAGCCATGAGGGGAGTGGAGAGGCTTCTGGTGGTAGTTAGATTTATTATCATTGTAGCCTGTAGGAAATTTTATATTTTGTATGATGGGTATGAGCCTAGGTTGTAGCCTACGGGTATTTTTGATGGATGACATATATATACCTTTTTTTTCATCTATTACATATACATGTGTTGCTTGATGTTGATTTTCATGTATTTGAATTCTGTTTGCATAGATATCATAGAGTAATGGTTGAGTGTATGTATAATGTATGGATATACATATGTGGTGGGGTGTAGATGTATGTTTATACTGTAGTGTTTATATATTGTACAATGATGTGAAGGATTGTATGTTTAAATGTAATGCAATGTGATGTGATGTGATGCAATTTTTAGTAAATGCATGTAACATAAATGTGATGATGCATGTATAAGAAGACTAAAATGCACAAAGGAAGCACTTGTATCGTTGCATGTACCTATGTGAATGTGATCCATTCCATAATATTAGGGATGTAGGATGGTATAAGGTATATGTAATGACTTTGACCAATGTAGTTTTGGTAATCAAATATCAGACCCAAAATTATGCAAGTATTTATGACAACTCATAACTAATCTACTTGGTTCAAATTCTATCATGGACCTGTGTTTGTAAATGAGTGAGGTTTATTTATCCATTTTGAGGGAGGTAGGATTAACCCATTGTAGACATGGCTGAACTAGCTAGCTCATCCATAAGCAAATAATGATCTGTACAAAAGAAGATCACTAATGTGATAGATATGTGGCCACTTGTAAGACTATTCTACTAGTAGGTAGGCTCTTGGAGCCTATTGCTAGCGATGGAAATAATCCCATGAAGTTATGTTGAACCTAAGGACAAAAGGTGATGAAGAATAATATTGGTGATATCTAGAGGTTTTTCCCTTTGTTTTCTACGCCTCGTTTATTACTTGTCTATGTTTTATGGTGCTCTTTTTCCTTCTATTCTCTTCTATTTCTTTATTTTTTGTATGGGCGTTGTCTTTTGTTTTCTGCCCATTTGTCTTATTTTTGCTTATGCTTATCCCTTTGTTTATCCCTAGGTTGTATGTTGACCATGCAAATTATAGGATGAGCAAGGGAAACTATTTTCTAGATGGTGATATCTATGCAAGGTGTTATATTTCCTAGACTCAAAACTTGTTTAATGTGTAACCTGTGTGAATGGTCCATGAGAGAAGTTGAACCAACCTAAATAACTATAAGGATTTTGTAAAACTTGTCAACTAGAGGTGACATTTGATTGAATAAACTAGTGAGTTGTTAAATCTTAACATGACACCTATGTATACCCTAATCCTAAAAAAGGGGGAATGGACATCCAGGTGGTGATCCTAAAAAGTGTATGTTTTACTCCTATTGGTTGAAGGAACATTTTTGGGGGAAGAATATATAAACTTGAAATGAAATTATAATGAAAATCATATGGTTATATGTAATGGGTGTAATGTAAATGATGCAAGTGGTATAATGTAATATATACAAGAAGAAGCTCATGAAGTGTAGAGGGATAAGTGTGGAAAACTTATCTATAGATGAGTATGGCATATTGTGATTATAAAAGTAAGATACTATGATAATGGTTACCCCAGCATGTGGGGTGTGTGTGTAATAGATGTGTGTGTGATGATGGTTACCCCAGAGTGTGGGGTGTGTGTGTAATAGGCGAGTAAACTATGATCTATGGGAATGCATGCGATAATGACAGAAAGAGGAAGAATGTGAAGATGGTATTTACAAATGGAAGAAATGATAAGAAATAGGTATTGGTAACCAGTAAGATGAAGGATTACCAAAGACCAATGAAGATAGAAGAAAGAAAATAGATCAACATAGGTATGTAGCCGCTCAGAGTGTGACCATACAACTATGCAAGGAAGTAAGAAGAAAAAGTAGAAGAGGTAAGGAGGAAGATGAAGAGAAACTATTGACATGTGAAGTGATGTGGGTCAGGTCACGAGTGGGAAGGTGAAGCAATGATATTTCTTGGGATTTTATGGTTTGTGTAGTTGGACATATGGTTAATGTAACGAGATGGCACTATTAAGGATTCACATGATGGCAAAGTTTGAGGGACAATGCGACATGGGGGACTTTGAAGTCTGGTGGATGAACGAGAATGCTTAGATGATGGGACATGATCACCAATCAACATGTTGTCTACCAAGGTTTCAAATGTGTGGTAGGCTTCAATGTCATGATATGGATATCGGTGGTATATATAGAACTGGTGTTCATGGTGATTTCACAGTTTGGGACACGATGGGTCAATAGGGCTGATTTCAGGTAATACCAGAAGGCCTTGGTGAAGAAGATGGTGAAACATTTTGGATAGTTGTGCATATGGGATAGGCATGGAGTATATTTAAGGATCCATGGAAGGTGTGCATGAAGTGGATAGAGTGAGGTCAAAAGGTGGAGGAGTGGGTCAAGATTCAGATGTGGGATAAACCTTGGGATGAGGAATAGACCTAGCTAGAGGTGAATATGTACGAGGTATGGTGGACCAACGAGTAGACATGAGGCAATGACAATGACTCAAATGTAACTCAAGATAATCGATTTGAGCTAAGGTGTGTATCCTTGATTAGGAGGATGGTAGGTTCCTAAAATATAGTTAGGGGAAGAGGATGGTGAGTAGGGGTTCCTTGCATCTTCAGTTGGAGGTGGAGGAGACCCCTAGGTGCAAATATGGGAACTTTCCTCCTTTTCATCAAAGGAGGATAGGGATACCTGACATTCTCCTAAATGAGGTGAGTAGGATGACCCTCTACAATGAGGTGAGAGGTGTTGGGGTGGAGTGTGATGGTGTAAATGGGAGGAAGGTGAAGACTATCTAGTCTAAAGAGTAATGGGTGGTTTTGCCAGATCAACTAGTGTGATCAGTACTAGGGGTGGTGTTGGGTGGTCTTGCATGGTGGGATGTTGTGATGCTGGTAGAAAGTGTGGACTGTCATGTATCCCTACTGATGGTGTAGCGATATATGATTTGAATCTTGCAAAAATAAATAGATACCAGTAGCATATAAATGGCATAAAAAAGTAAAAGTACATGTATAATGTAGTTGTAAAATAAAAGGTATGCATGTATTGTGATGCGCATAGTGGGTGATGTGTGTGTGAATAACAATGTGTGTTTTTTGTGATAGTACATGCTTATGTGGGTTAGGCATTGAATGCACACAGGTGAAGGATATTAATAGGATTGAGTTTAGTGAGACTCTAAATATTAGCCAAACAGTAGGCACCTAAACCAAATATGTGTGTGATTATAAAGGGGCCCAACCAGTTCAAGGTAAACTTGTCTCATTGTTGGTGTAGTTGGCTTGCAATTTATTGGTTCTATTTGAGAACTAGATCGTCAATTTGGAATTCATGTTGATGTACCTTAATATTGTAGGCACAATGAAGGTGATCTTGGTAGACACATGTGTGGTTGATGGTATGGATACAATGCTCATTAAGGAGTGTTAGCTGATCAAGATAGGCTTGACGAGTGGTTTCATAATCAATAAATTTCTTCATAGATACCCATAAGGAAGGTATATCAATTTCAAGGGGCATGATGGCTTTGGGACTATAGACCAGTGAGAAAGGGGTTGCCATAGTGGGAGTACGTATGCTTGTATGGTAAGCCGATAAAACTAAATGCATTTAGTTATGCCAATTACGATGAGATTCTGCTATTATTTTATGAAGTATAGAATATATTGTTTTGTTTGTAGCTTCTACCTAGCCATTACCCTGTGGGTAGTATGGGGTAGACAAGCTATGATGGATGTTAAATTTGGTGCAAGGGGTATGGATATTTTTGTTCTTGAAGGATTTCCCATTGTCAAAGATGATTTGGGAAGGAATTATGAAGCGACATATGATATGGTCTATGATAAATGTCATGATCTTGGCTCCTATGGTTTGGACAAGTGGGATGGATTCGAACCACTTTGTAAAATATTCTATGGTTGTAATGATGAATTTGTGATTGTTTGATGATTTGGATGTGATTTTTCCACTATGGTCAAGGTCCCATTGCAAAAAAGACCACATGGACTAGATTTTTTGGAGTGCTTGAGATGGAATATGTGTGAGGTTTTCATGTTGTTAGCACTTGACACAGTGCCTAACATACTCACAACAATCATGCTCTATTTTTGGCTAGTAATATCCCATGTGAAGGATTTATTTTATGATTTTCATGCCACTGAAGTGGATACTACAAGTACCATCATGGTTTTCTTGTACAACCCACTGATATTCATGGGGTTCTAGGCAATGCAAGAGGATTCCATCATAGCTATGGTGATAAAGGATATTCCTTAATAATGTATAGCGAATCACTCTTTGTTTGAATGCTTGACAATGAGCATGTGGCAGGTCACATGGTAGGAATCCTAACTTTATATAATCTTGTATCTGTGCAAACCAAGGGTCATGTGGTTTGGTATCAACCACATGAATACCACCATCTATAGGATACATAGGCGATATGGCATATTAGGTGAGTGTGTGAATGGATACAAAGGTAGTGTCTGATGATGGGTTTTATGGTATTAATAATACTAATGAGGCCATTGTATTTGAAAAATGGTTTGATGATCATGGAGCAACTTGGATATCGTACCACTCGAATTGTGTAAGAAGCTATTGTGTAATCTATTTGTATTGTTTGAGAACTGGATAATGACATTGCCAAATCTCTTTCACTTGGTTCACTATCATGATGGAATTGCCTATGATGTGGAGGCATTTGATATGCATGGCATGAGCCTATTTTAATCTTAGGATCAAGGCTTCATATTCTACATTGTTTTTGGTACAAAGGAAGTCCAATTTGAATGATAAGGGTAGTGGTTCTCCTTTGGGTGTGAAGAAAACAATGCCTGCATACTCAGCACGAGTGTATCAAGATCCATCAAAGCATAGGGTTAAATTGTCCAATGATTCTGGCTTGATATACTCTTCAGCTTCTATTATGTGGAAGATGGAATCATTAGGAAGATGGATGATGAAATGTTGATCATCAAGCAAGGGGTCTTCTACAAGTTGGTCTGCAATGACCTATCCTTTAATGGATTTTCATGAAATTAATTCTAGGTCAAATTCTATTAGGAGCATGACCCATTTTACTATTCGGGAGTTATGGTAGCTTTTTTTCATCATGTACCAAAGGGGTTTGTCTTAGGTGATGACAAAATTTGTGTGATTTAACATATAATAGCATAATTTTTGGGTGGCCAAGACTACAACTAGGCATAACTTTTCCATATACTTGTATCGAACTTCGTAGTTGATTAGCGTACAACTTATGTAATATATGGCTTGCTCTTTTCTGAGCACATTATTTTGAGCTATAAGTGTACCTAGCACAAATTTTATGGCTAAGATGTATAAAATTAGTGATAGTTGTGGGTGCGAGGGAGACATAACCAGTGGTGAAGTGAGGTAAGTTTTGATAGTGTCAAAGGCCTGTTGGTAGTTATCATCCTACTTAAAATTGACTCCCTTTTGTAGGAGATGGTTGAATGGTTTGCACTTGTATGACAGTTGTATAATGAATCGATAGATGGACGTTATATTGACCTGGAGGCTACGCAATTATTTTAAGGTAGTAGGCGGGGCATATTGATGATGACCTTTAATTTTTTAGGGTCTACCTAAATGTCGCTTTGGGTGATAATGAACCCTAATATTTTTCCTGAGGTAACTCTAAAGACACACTTCTTTGGGTTAAGGCAGACATTGTGTTCTAATAAACAGTAAAAGATCTAGTGAAGATCATCTAGGTTTTGCGAACATTTCTTAGACTTCACAATAAGTTCATCTACATAATATTCCATGTTTTTGTGCATGTAATCATGAAATATATAAGTCATGGTACGCTGGTAGGTTTCCCTAGAAATTTTAAGACCAAAAGACATGAAATTATAGAAAAAGGTCCCCTAGGGGGTTGTGAATGAGATCTTGTGTTGATCAGCGGGGTTGATCTTGATTTGGTTGTAATCATAGAATTCATCCATGAGGGAGATAATCTCATGGCCTACGATAGAATCAACAAGTGAATTGATGTTAGGTAGTGGAAAGTTGTCTTTGGAATAAGCTTTGTTTAAATTATGAAAGTCAGTGCAAACACGAACTTTGTCGAATGGTTTTGGTACTGGAACCATGTTGGAAACCCATTCAAGGTAATCTATGGATATTATAAAATCCATATCGAGGAGCTTTTGTAGCTCAATTTTTATGAGTAATACAACTATTGGGTGCATGTATCATAACTTTTGTCTTACAAGTTTAGCATCTTTGTCTAGCATAAGATTGTGTACTACAAGAGCTAAGTCAAGGCCTGACATATATTTGTAGGACCATGCAAAGACTCTAATATAATTTTGAATCAAGGCAGTGAATAGAGCAAGTTATTCAATGGAAAGGCTAGTGGCTAGCTTGATAATGTGAGGAATTTTAGGGTAATTGCCAATATCTACATCAATGGTTTCCTCTATGAGCATATGAGAACCATCACACAATTATTCTAGAATTGGAATGAGGTGGAGGTCATCAATGGCCTCGTTAATGTCATACTCGTTATCTATATAGTTGTTTGTGTGGTGCACCTACGATATGTGATGTGGTGTAGAGGATGAAGAAGAATTTGTAGCATGTAAGACATGAGGTAAAACTAGGAAATCTTGAGGCAACGGTATGGGTGAAATGTACATGAGATTGATGAAATTGGGGTTTGGTGTATCATCATGTGTTGGCTGGTGTGTGTATCAAAGTGGGGAGAAGAGATCCACCCTGACCATATTAACTTATGCTATGGGATATGTGGGTGGTGAAGAGTCTAGTTATTATGACTCAATAAACTTTGAGTATCCTAAGAGGCTCAATGGAGGGCACAAGATAACTGGCAGAGAGCATGGTCGAGTGGAAAATTAGTGAAGTTGCTGATGTATAGGTGGGAATGGGGCTAAATATGTTGGTGATGTTTTTGGAGATATCGTGTCCTACACTGGGTGATGAGCATTTAAGAATAGGGTAGCAAATTGGCTTATCAACTCATTAAAACAACATGATGATGTGGTGTCGAAATAGGGGTATTCTTGGAAGAAATCACATGGAACTATGATGGTAGAGTGAGGTGATGGAGTGTACTCTAAGATGTCCAATTCAATGTATTCTTCCAATGTGTGTTTTGAAAGAGGGAAAGGATGTAGGAAAAGATCCTATAACTCACCCTCAAGTATGTGGATGGCAGTGGGATGGTAACCTAATATGGATTTATCTATAGGTAGTTGTACATGAGGGTTGATGGGTGTATGCAACCCTTATTCATAGTGTCCTAATACAAATCTATTCCAATGGAAACATTGAAGGTAGCATAAGGCAAAATAAGGGTTAGCCATGTGATCAAGTGTACCACAAAAGCTAGATTGTGGTGGTGGAGGTACTACAGGCAAGAGTGAGGAATAAACTCCTGCATAGATAAAGTTGGTATGATTGTTGAGGGATCCTAACTATATAACGATTCTAATGGTCAAAAATAGGGTTGAGGGATGACCAAATTCTTGTGTGGACTGGATGACAGGTGGATGTACATAAGCATCATGTATGTTGTAATCCCCTATACCTAAATTTATTATAAAAATGGAAATGTGCGATGATGTACATGATGGTGAATGATGTGGCAAATCTAAATTAGAAGATGATAGTGTAATTTGAGATTCTATTATAGTGACAATAAAAGGGTGTAATAGTTGATCATTAAGGTGAGAATATCATTGCTTCCACTCATGGAATTTAGCTATGGTATCTAGGATATGATGGTTTGCTTATGGGAATTGTGAATGATGAGGAGAGGGTGCCAGAACTGGACTACATAGGGAGGTGAATGACCTAGGCCATGGGTGAAAGGTAAGGGGAGGTGTTTGTAGTGTATGGAGGATAGGGGTTTCCATAGGGGAAGATGGGTGAGGTGGAGCAATAGGACATGAGGGAGATGTTGATGATAGTTGCAGTATCACAGGTGGAATTATGGATGATGATGGCTACGATGGTGGTGGTGGCCAAAATAATGGTGGTGAGAAAGGTATGGTAGTAGGGTTAGGTGCTCTTTAAGGTGGTGCTAATGGTACTGACATCAAGGTGTGCATCCTTGAGGAATATTATGGTATCAAAGTGGATGTTGGAGAAGATGTCGATGCTCCAATATATTTATGGGAAGATATGGGAAAGAGTTGTGTGGAATAAGAGGAAGGTGTTGGTGGGAGGTCTACAATATTGTAGATTTTAAAGGGATCCTCATTGGTAGGAATGTAATGGACTGGTTTGTCATGGACATATTTAAGGTAATGATGTAGTATGGAAGGGACACACTGCATGTCCCTAATCCATGGATGAACAAGGAGGATTTTATACTACATATCATATTGTATGATGTGAAAAATTATGGAGATGGTACAGATACCTACTCTGATGGGTAAGATGATAGATCCCACCATGGGTCTCATGGAACTGCTAAATGCACAAAGATCGAGATATGGAGTGGGAAAATGGGTTGGAGTAGCGTTGTTATGGAGATAATACTAATGGAGTAACCAATATCAATGAGAACATCCTTGTAGGTGATGTCATTGATGGTTTCTTAGATGTGGAAGGGAGGATCTGCTCCTTCTCCTACCAATTCTATAATCTTTTGATCATGAAAACTAATGGAGGGTTGAAGGCATTGTGGTATGTTCCCTACAAATTTTATGAAGGAATTTGTGTCATGTGTCTCTAGATTGATGGAGCATAGGATGTCATTCAACACCTCATGATGGGGTTGATATTGTTGTAAGAGGTCAAAAATGGATAGCCGAGAGGGGGCATTATGTAATTTGTGGGTAAGGCTACCATGTATGGTAATGACATTTAGTGGTAGGGATGGTATGGCACTAGGAGTCATGAAAGACTATAGTGATGTGAATTGGACCAACGGGGAAACAATAGGCGTTGTTTGGTGTAATGGTTATCATTGGTTACGCATAGTAATTTTGATCATACCCACTATACCATGTGATGGAGGATCATGTTGGACATTATTTACTTGTCTAGATGGCCCTATAGGATTGAATGGTGGTTGTTGGGGGTTAGTTCCCCTATGGTTAGGTAAGGGGTTCTGGAAGATCCCTAGGTTTTTATTTTGTGGGGTAAGAGGGTTTGAAACCTTAATGGTACCTCTATCAATTAGGTCTTGGACTTGAGCATGGAAAGAGTGACAAGCATCGATATCATGGCTACGCTATTAGTGGTATTGGTAGAAGGCCTTCTCATTGTATCCATGAGGCTTAGGTAGGTTTGGATCCAATGGTTAGATATGAGGTAGGATGATGTGACCTTCCTCATATAACCTTTGGAAGAGGTCTAGCAAAGGTTTAGAAAGTGGGGTAAGATTGCACTATTGGACCTGTGGGTGCATGTCGCGAGGCTACTAGAGCTTAGGATGGGAGACACATTGGTTTGAAAGGTTTGGCAATGAGGAAGAGGGGGTTGTGGAACTAGTGTGTGTGCTAAGGTAGTAACTACCACTTGATTGGCTTATGGTGGTCAAGTAAAATGTTGGTTGAGTGTATTTCTATTAAAATGAAAGTTAGAATTGTAGTTGGGCTTCTGTCTTAACTTGATTTTTCCTGACTGGACCTTGATGTCCTAAATTAATTTGGCTTTGGCTATAGCTTCTTCAAAGGTACGACTTTGGTGAAGCTTTAGGGAGGTGGAAATGTGTTTGTGGAAACTCTTAGAGAAGAGTGTTACTAGCTCAGTGGTAGGGAGGCTATGGGTGAGGTCATGGATGATCAATATCCATATCAACATAAATTTAGTGACGGGTTTGTCGTTAGCCTGTAGTAGGGCATAAACATCTGAGAAGTTAGTCTTTTTCTTAATATTTATGGAAAAGTGTTCTAGGAAGGAATTGGTCAATTGTTCTAAGGTATACAGACTATGGTGTGGAAGCATATTATACCAGTCTAAGGCTTATCTTGGAAGGGAGAGGGAAAAGGCATGTAACATAAGAAGGTTGCTACTAAGAAGCTAGTAGTAGGCTGAGTGCTAGTTACTGACGTGTTCTCTAGGATATTCCTTACCTTTGTACTTGTATCACTCCAAAATTTTTGCATCCTTACCTTCAAGCTATAGGATCTACGCCCAGAAGGGGGATGCGAGAAGGATGGGATAATACCTCAGACTGAGAGGCCCTTTGAAGTTCTCACATCTCGAGGGAGGGGTATAAGGGTGAATTTTCAATGGATGGTGGGTTCACCAGGAAAATTTTGAGTGGCATTTTCCATGCCTAGGTTGATAGTAGGTTTGATGTGTTCATTTTGCACTTTAATCATTCAATTCCTAGGTTTTGCCAAGATGAATCTAAACTATTCTATATGCCAATGCTAATTTTATGAATACAAAAAACATGAATAAATGCTAAACACAGAGAATATGCTAAATAGGATAGAACATACCTGATTTTCGGATGTCTGATGAATATTCTAAGTCTTGTAGTAGTCCAAATCATCTCAAATCGTATGTAATCATCTGGAATTGCACAAAATCATCTCAGATCTTAGTCAGTCATCTGAGATCAAACATGATCATCGATGATCTGATGAATTCATTAGTTGAATTCATCAAAGACCTGCAATCATAGAAATAGATACAAAATACCCAAAATGCAACTGCAAAAGCAAGGGGAAATGATAGAAATAACAATGAATTTGTCTAAATAATAAATCAAAATAGCAATTAAAAGGAAATGCAACAACTTAACAATTTATTTTGGATTTATCATGCATTTATATTAAATGAGGTGAACTCCAAGATGCATAAATACAATAACTAAGACAATGCATAAAGAAATGCAAAAAACAATAAGGAAATGCAAACTCTAGGCTCTGATTGCCCCCAATATGGACTATAGTCGAGATCACCTCCAATCGTACAAGATCATCATCGATCTATGATAGGATCATCAAAAATCATCTATAATTGCCTGCGACGATCCAAGCTTGCTCCGGCTAAAGAACAATAAGATTCCTGCAAGAAAACTTGAAATATGCAATGCAAACAAAAGTATGAAGGTGTTCTAAGGCACAAGGAATTGAATTTGTAGGGAAATCCATCAGCTAGGGGGTTCAGGGGGATAAACTAAGGAATTCCCAGTTTATATAGGATTAGGGAGAGGTTAGGAGGTTGGATATCATTCCAATTTGGGAGATCTCCAATAGGGGAGACTCTAACTGTGCAGACACACTTTCTGCCCAGGTTAGAGAAGTTGTTGAAACAGAAGCTAATTATGAAAATTTGGTTCTGGGATGAAATCATCTGGACATTCTATTTTAGAGGAATTCATCAGATCTAGGACGATTTCGTCTAATATGCGATGAAATTGTCCAACAGTCAAAACAAATCTTAAAAATGGCACAAAAAACAAGGAAAGTGGGTAACAGGCAATTATCGGGCGGTTTGGGGTTAAAATTCAAATTTTTATCTTTTTATTAAGGTTTAACTGTGCCAATTTTGGGGTGCTACATTTTGCCCCCTCTTTAGCGAATTTTATAAAGAAAATGCGTTAAAGACGAGTTTTTCCCGTTTTACGAGAAAGCAAAAATTTACTCAATTTTTTAGATGACGATTCTAGTTCGAATCGTACGACTCCTTACTATAGTGCCCCCTCCGTGTGTTTACCCAAATTGAAAATTTGAAGTAAAAGCATGGAAAAGCAAAATTAAAAAAAATGTTGTTTTTAAATAAAATTAAGAAAAATAGGGTAAAACCCTAATTCATTTTTACTATTCAGTTTTACTGATTTTAGAGCTCTGCAGACAAAAAAAATGGTGGAGATAGCACACCGATCGACTAAGGTCCGACACTATAGGTAAGGATCTAATCCTAGTAAATTAGGTTTGAATTTAATTTGTGCAATTATTTGTTTGAAATTTTGATTATTTTGGGGCATCGCGACCGTTTTTAGGCCGTTGACGACATCGGGATGAAATCATCCCTATTTTATCGAAATTGTCCCTATATCGTCGATTTCGTCCAACAAGGGGCGATCCCCCAAGGTTGCGAAATAGGAGACGATTTCATCCTACAAAGGATGATTTTGCCCAATTTAGGATGATATCGTCCAATAGTGGACGATATCATCATTTGATGAAATTAAGCTTGGTTAAAATGTATTTAATTTGATTTTAATGATTGGTTGATTAATGAATTTTATTGTTTTATTGTTTGTTTTGCAGAGGGGATTACTAAAGAGTCAGGAATGGAAATATGATGGGCTGCGAGATGACATAGCCACGCTCGATCAGGCAAAGCGTGACCAACTGGCTTAGGTCAATTTGTAGCATGTGGCAGAGATGCCACAAGTACCGACAGACATGGGGCTACTGACAGCCCTAACAGAGAGGTGGTATCCGGGGTGGTCTTGCTTTTGGCTACCGACAAGGGAGATGGCTCCCACACTAGAGGATGTATGGAGGATCATGAGGATCCCCATACAAGGATGGTTGATGATGCCTATGGCCAATCAGGGCCAGGCTATGATGAGATTGACCGGAGACCCAAGCTTCACCCTGGAGAAGGGCAGAGTGAACATTGAGTCTCTAAGGCAGATGCCTAGGGCATCTAGGCTAACTTAGGTTTTGGTTGAGGTAGTAGGTGGCTTACTGATGTGCCACCAGAGTGAGTGCAAACTACCGTGGCTCCTCTCAGATGTGGTTTGCAATATGAGAGACCATGGATATAGATTTGCATGGGGTAGCTTTGTACTGTGCCACTTGTATAGGATATTACATGGGGTCATATACAAGGGAGGCCGATGTCTAGTTTTGACATCACTGCTGTAGGTTTGGTGCTGAGAGCACATCGCAATGTAGAGACTGGTAGGATTCCCACTAATAAGGGTTGATCGAGAGGGGCCCTAGGTTTTCTACTGGTGGTTACAGAGGGGGTCACAACGGTGGATAGATTTGCCAATGTCACAGAGGTTACTGGACGACCTCATCCTAGACCAGATCACCTGGAGGCCATGGAGAGAGCATCCAAGGTGGGCAGAGGATGGGCAGGATTTGGCTCACATCATGCGAGTCTACTAGCTACATATGGAGTAGGGAGAGGTAGAGCTCCATCGCTACAACTAGGTTCTATGATAGTTCGGTCTACAGTAAGGGATCCCTTCTCTCAGGGATTACAAGTACTCTTGGACTATCCACGATAGTACCACACTGAGCAGGGCTCTAGACATGCAACGGTTTTGGAGTCAGCACACGGATGATACCCCCATCCAGCCAGTGGATGGTGATGATTTGGGGCTACAAATAGCTATGATGCCTAGTACACAGGCATCCACCATCCTCAAATGATGAGGACATAGGGTCTAGTGCATGTTGTGGTGTGACAATTAGGGAGGTAGCATCAAGCTACTATTGAGGCAGTGCGAGGTCACGATGGGATAGAGCAATGACGGTCTCTATAGGAGAGACACCAAAGGATGGGTCGGGTGCCATAGAGACCTCAGGAGATAGGGAAGAGGGACAAGGGAGTCCCTTCTTAGTAGGGGGAGAGACCACCATCACCTAATAAGGGTAAGGGTGTCGAGGTAGGGGAGAGCAATGAGACAATGGCTCTTTGGGCTAAGGTTGCCCACCTTCGGGCTTAGGTGCAGACACTACAAGACGAGGCTACATGGATCAGGGCTCATATCGGAGGGGCAAGCACACAGGATCTGGCACGATCTATTGCTCAGACCACATTCTACTAAGGGCTATACTATCACATGGTCCTAGAGGGACAAAGGGTACCACTGCCAGCCCCCATTGCAGAGCCAGTCATGATCGAATTGTTGAGGACGTCCTCACGATCGATAGCGAGGACCCAGGACATATTTT